>JAOQMS010046864.1:0-32660 GCA_027563885.1 Erythroxylum longipes | reverse complement strand
ACTCAAGGAATCGTCTGTGCTGACGTCACGCATAGACGCAAAGGAAAAACACAGACAAAAGGAATCGTCTGTGATGACGTCACCCACAGACGTAAATGAAACACAGACAACACATTAGCATACAGATGACACGTCAGCATACAGTGTCACACAGACGCAAGGAATCGTCTGTGATGACACGCCTTAAGTTAGACGACAGAAAGACAGACGATAGGTAGTCAATACAGATGAAGAAAGTCAAAGACAGACGAAAGGAATCATCTGTGATGACGATAGAACACAGATGATAAAACAAAGACGATGCGTGGTCAACACAAATGAAGAAAGTCAACTATAGACGATAAAATACAGACGATAGAACACAGACCATAAGCAAATTCAAATGATGGGCCAATCACAAACGATACAAAGAAGAAGTTAAGGCCATTACATTGGACAGTTGTTTAGCCGAAGTTAGTTATAATTAAATAAAGGTATTTTAACAAGAAGTAGGTATCAAGGATCAAGAAACAGTTAAGGACTTAGACTAAGTACAAGACACGGGACAAGATGGTAAGAAGAGATCAAGATGATAATCCACCTTGAATAAGGATTGTCCGGATAGTAAGCTAATAAGGGTTCTTTGGAATAACCCTACAGGGTAATAAGCTCACATTTTATGATACTCTGGATAGTTGGGCTCTGAAAATGGGGTCCAACATTATGAGAATCGAATATGGTCTAAGACTTTATTGCTAAACATCATTTACACCACGTCATCAACTTGTTTTTATATCTCCTTTGTTTCCTTAGGATTGGCTTTATAAGCAGGCCGATTAGGAATAGCAACCCTGGGTTTGAAATCTATTTAATGTTTAATGCCTCTTAAAAGGGGTAGTCCATGTGATATCTTTTCTAGAAAAAGGTCTTTAAACTCCTCTAACAAAGAAACAACCACACTAAACAAAGTAGGGTTAAGGTCATTAGTCGAAAAATAAACATCCTTGTACATACTTACAAGCAGTGATTGCCTTGCGAACATAGCACTCTTAACCTTAATTTCTGTACATTCATTTAACCATTGCAATTTATATGTAGGATGCTTGAAGGTATCAAATTTTAGCTTATCTACTAATAAAGTACTGACAACGTTAGTACAGCTGACACTATATATAATCATGCTACGAACCTTGTTTTTAATGTGGCATCGAGTATGGAAAATGTGCTCACATTGCTCCCCTTCATTTTCATCCTTGGATTGAATATTTAGTGCATGCCTTGTGACCAACATATCTCCATGCACGGGTTCTTCAACATCAACATCAAAACAGGCCTCTAATGGTGGCATTTCATCATAATTTAACCCAACACTCTCTACATCACCATTCTCCAACACGATCATAGCCCTTTTGTTTGGACATTGAGAAACAATATGTCTAATTCCTTGACACCTAAAGCACTATCACAAGATTGAGGAGAAGATTTAGTTTCGATTTTACCTTTAAAAATATCAACCGAATCTTGTGGCTTTCACATCTCCTTTCAATTTTAAGGTTGAGTTGGTTTCTTTGTCTTTCCAAGTTGATTTCCAATAAGGGTTAGAAGTCGAGCTTGATTTTCTTGATTTTTATTGTTTCTCAACCTTAATGGCCTTATGTAGCAATTCCTCCATCTCCACATAGTGTTGTAAGTCTGCCACATCAACAATCTCTTTTTTTAAACCACCTATGAATCTCGCCATTTTTGCGTCTCGTTCCACCTTTATGTTTGCCCTAATCATGGCCACCTCCATCTCTTTGTAGTAGTCTTTTACACTTTTGGACCCTTAAACTAGCCATTGCAACTTTCTATGCAAATCACTATAGTAATGGCTAGGTATAAATCTCTTGCTCATTACCATCTTCATTTCTTCCCATGATTGAATTGGTCTCTCACCATTACTCCTTCTATTTATCACAAATTGGTACTACTAAATACTTGCACAATCTATGAATGCAATAGCTGCAATTTTCACTTTCTTCTCCTCATAGTGGTTATGGTAGTCAAATATGTTCTCAACCTTTCTTTCCCAATCCAAATAGAGCTCATGATCATTCTTTCCTTGAAATGCTAAAATTGTCATCTTTAAGCTGCCTAAATTGTTATCCCTTTTAGAAACGTCCTTCTTGCCTCTTTTAGAGTTGGAATCTTCATACTCTGATTTGTCTTCTTCTTCCTTAAATACACACCTTCTAGTGGATTTAGAAGCTAATGAAGATTGTAAATTATCCAACCTGGTGTTCAACTTCTTAAATTTTCATTGACAGCCTTCACGAACAATTTCATGTCAATTTTGTATTATTGTATGTTTATAACCTGCAAGAAAAAGTTACTAGCAAAGCAAAATAAGATTCTCACACACTCACTCACATGTTTACACTTGAAATAATGTAAGTTCCACTCGTGTTTCACTATATTTTTGGCTTTTCACAATTCTAATCTCACCACTCTTGCCTTTTTTTTCCTTTTCTTTTCCACTCAAGCTAGCCCTCTTTTATGTTTTAAAGAGAATCAAGAATAAAAAATCAAGAGAAGTAATCGATTAAATGGTGGCAAATCTTAAAAATCAGAGCTTTAAAAATTTAGCCGAGGTAAACGACAAAAACAATGAAAATAATAATTTAAGGACTCAAGGAAACATGATAATTTCAAGAAGAAGCAAAAAACATGCAAAAAATTTATTAGAACATGAAGAGAAGTGAACAGCTTGTAATTGCTCTGTCACTCATGAATTGACTAACAAAGAGAGGAGCATGAAATTATTTAAGAATTAGACAAATGATCTAGAATTAATTAACCAAACTCAGAAAAGGAAAGAAAATATCTTATGAATAATTGTCTTAGAATATGATTCTTTGATTACAAAATTAAATCAGATTGTAATCTTAATAGATAACTCAATCAGATACAAGAGACACAAATCAATTCACAATGTCTCTTTTCTATTCACAAATCAATTCACAAATCAATTCACAATGTAATCTTTTAAAACTCTTATCTCATTAAATGTGGTTTTCTTCTTATTTTTTAATGAGAAAGAAGCTAATTTAAAATGAAAAGAGAGATAAGAGTTTTAAAAGATAGCAACAAAAGAATTGCAATAAATCTGAAACTGAACTTAGGTTTAAAGAATAAACTGAAATTGTAAATCACAAGGACTTCAACAAGGAAAAAGGAAACAAATACCAAACAATGATAATGAAAGGATAGAAAACTGATTTCTACAAACCTAAGGCTTTGATACCAAATGATACGAACCCATTAGGAGACCTGCTCTAGGAACTCTTGATCCATTTGTTATTCCTACCCATAATCCTAGAAAACCAGTTGAATGATCATACTAGAACCTTAAGGAATCCTAAATCCTTAAAACACTTATCTTAAGATGCCACCAAAGGTTGATCACTCCCTTGATAAGTCATATTTGTATTCCACCAAGAACATAAAAGAACAAACAAAGCTTGTTGGAAAATAATGTAATTTTTATTGATAGTGATAATGATCTCATAATACATTATATAGCCCTTTAAATATGCATTATAATATCCTTATCCTATAAGGAAGGGTTTTCTTACCTATTCTTAGTTCATACCTAAGTAGGAAAGACCTAAATAAGAAAGGGAATCCTTAATTTAAGGATACAAATAAGTCTTGAAGGTAGATATCTCTTAAATTAAGGACAAATTCTAATTTATCAAGATATGAACAAAATTATTAAGGAACAAGTCTTAATAAGGCCTTATTCAGTTAAAAAAACTTAAAATTGGGATTAATTAAATCAATATAACTAGCTCACTTGTTGATTGCATCTTAATTATGTAAATCGGCTTCCTTAAAACCTATACGTGATGATCAACCTTGTATCTTGGTTCCAAGCTTGGTTCACCATGTACTAAGTCTTTTCCAACATCTTGTGCATGAAGATAAGTTTTTAATCTTGGTAATGCCTTAGCACCTTCAATAATAGTCTCATTTTCTTGCATCTCTATGATTATACCTTGCAAGCTTCTTTCATTCGTTTTGTTGTTACTCTAGTCATTGGACCTCCAATTCCTTGCAATAGGTTTCGGGAAAATTTGCTAACATCATCTAGAGGCATTTGATTAGTATCTTGATCCCCATAAGTTTACCTAGGTCAAAAAGAGGTAATGATTTAGCTTTTGTTGTTATGGACAAGTTTTATACGATGGGTCATTTCATTTCATGCCATAAAAATGATGATGCCAATCACATTGCAGACTTATTCTTTTGTGAGATCGTACAACTTTATGGACTGCCTAGGACTATTGTTTCAAATTGAGATGTCAAGTTCTTAAGCTACTTTTGGAAGACATTATAGGGCAAGCTAGGTACTAAGCTAATGTTTTTTATGACTTACCATACACAAATTGATTGGAAAAATGAGGTAGTTAATTGAACTTTGTCTACGATATTGCATACCATCATTCAAAAAAATTTGAAGAAATGGGAAGATTGTTTACCACATTTTGAAATTGCTTATAATCATTTTATCGATTCTACTACTAAATTTTCACTTTTTGAAGTTGTTTATGGATTTAATCCCTTAACTCTAATGGATTTAACAACATTACGAATTGATGAGCATGCTAGTTGAGATGGCACAAAGAAGGCTTAATTGGTGAAGGAATTACATAAAAAGGTTAGACTTCAAATCGAAAAGAGGATAGAACAATATGCTTCTCATACCAACAAAGGGCATAAGAAAGTGATATTTGAACTAGGAGATTGTGTTTGGGTTCATTTGAGGAAGGAGCAATTTTTGGCAAAACATCATTCTAAGCTACATCTGAGAAGAGATGGACCATTCCAAGTCATTGCACGTATTAATGACAATGCATACAAGCTGGATCGACCAAATGAGTATAATGTTAGTGCTACATTTAATATTTCTAACCTCTCTCCATTTGATGTAAGTGATGAAGATTCAGGACCAATCCTTTTGAGGAGAAGGGGAGTGAGGGAAACCTAGCTAAGGACATGCAAAGGGTGGTGCAATCTGGTTTAACATATTTTGATGATCCATTGCACATTAGTGTAGGTCCAATAACTCAGGCTAAAGCTAAAAGGATCAAGGAAGCTCTTAATGGACTCTTTGAAGATGTTTGGGCTAAACAAGCAACAATCAAAGTTGATTTAGGCTTGGAGAGAATAATAAGCCCTAGCACCTTAATTCACGCATTAAATAGGCCTAATTAGTTGTTTATTTGGCCTAATTAGAAGACTGTATTATTTTGATGATTTTAGGAGATCTCTAACTGATTTGGGTTACCTAAAAGTACACTTTCTATATTTGGCTTAAGGAATCACTTTTGAAAATGCTTTCCTAAATCTTAGAGATTTCCTTATTTTTAGGAACAAATCATTGATGGCAGATTAATTAGGGTTTTCTTTAGCCTATATAATCGTCATCTTTGTACAAGAATTGGGATTGGAATTGTTTTTTACAAAATTAGTGAGGTTATTCACTTTGTTGCTTCTTCATTAAACTTGGAACTTATCAAGGTTATTATGGTGTTTATTTAACTTATCACTCTCAATCTCTTCTTTTCCTAGAGTGTGGCATTAATATCCTTCTTTATAACTGTGGTTCGTGTTTCTTAAAATATTGGTGGTTTTCTTCAAAGCAGAACTGATTAAGCTTTTATGGAAATTCCTTTCAACAAGTTGTTCGTGGATTCCTAGATCTTGATTTACGGGGTTCACATCAAGATGTCCTTAAGGTTTATTAATTTAACTTGAGTGAGAGAACACTTTAACCAAAAAACACCCTTGATGAGTTTGATGATAATAATCAGTTTAGCAACTTTGAAGATGTGGGTAACTTTAGAGGAGACAAAGGTGGTTATGGTAAAGGAAGAATGGGTGGAAATGGTGGGGCTAGAATCAAGTACAGGTATGGAAGGGGTCTTGAGGATAGGTTAGACAACAATAAAGGTGATTGCAATTAGCTTGCATCAACACTCACTGATCCATTACAAGGCATGGAGTTCCTATGAAAAAGAGTAAAAACTAAGCACATAAAGGAGGCTTTGCAAGGGTTGATCATAGACATTCAAGACAATGTGGCTATTGTTGAATATAAGGCATTACTAAGATTAACTATTTATGATAAGGCCTAACGAATGAAAAATAATGGTTGGAGGCCAACATGCAAGGATGGCCCACATTCTTGCTTTTAATGAAGTCCAATCTGTATATTTATCTTTTAAAAAGGACAAAGATGTGGGATTATAGAGCAATTTTCTGTTTTTGACTTTCTTCATTAGTTATTATTATTTGCCAAGCTTTTCTTGAAAGGATTCCAAATCTAAGGTTGATTTGTATCCATTAGTTAAAGAAACCCTTCTTGGTTAAGTCTTTCCTACTTGCTTATATTTAGGAATAGTAAAGAAGAAATTTTCTTATAGGATTTTCATCATTTGTTGCCTATTTAAAGGGGAAATTTGGTGTATTAGGAAACTCATCTTACCTTTAATGAAATTTAAATGTTTCTCTATTGTGAGAGAAATCTTGGTTCTTTCGTGAAGAACTAAATTTGGACTCTTTAATGTAACTTGTAGTGATCAACTTATAACTTTGGTTCCAATCAACAAGTTTGGTTGGTGTCAGGTTCTTTGCTTGATTAAAGAAGGATTTTGGGACCTTTTCTTCCTTATTGATTTTAAATCGTAGTTGTTCCTTCACCAAGGAAGCATTAAGATGAAAATTCCTACCTTTGTTGTGAAGATTGATCTAGATATGCGTCTAGAGTAGGAATGGAAAGTGAAGTTAGTGTTTGAGCATCATAACTTTTCTAAAGAGTAGAAAATCAAGAACCAAACTGGGAATCACCAATCAATACTTTGGAAAAGATGAAAGTTATGATACATAGGATGTTTGTGCCAATATATTGATCTTATCAAGTAACTAAGTAATTATTAAATTCATAGGCTTCCAATTTGACTTTCTTCTCTTAAGAAAAGCTATGGAACTCAAAAACTAAGTCCACTTTCTATTACAAATAAATATCCATATTTGGGACCATCTTCCTAAAATGATTGTAATTTTCATCTTAATACTACCTATTAATGTGAACCTTGGTGAAGGAACACCAAAGACTTAAAGGAAAAAAGAAACCTTAAAATCCTTTTTAAATCAAACAAAGAACTTGACCCCAACCAAACTTTTTAATTGAAACCAAAGTTGTAAGATGATCACTACAAGTTACCTTGAAGGGGCCGCATTTATTTTTGACTAATTAACTAAGAGAAAGCTCTCACAATAAGGAAACACTTAAATTTTGTTAATGATAAGAAGATTTTCCTAATACATCATATTGCCTCTTTAATAGACACAAAATGATGAAAAACATATAAGGAAATGTCTTCTTGACTATTGTAGAACAGAACTAAATAGGAAAGACTTGACCAGGAAGGATTCTCTTAACTAATGGATACAAATCAACTTTAAATTTGGAATCCTTTCAAGAATAGGTTGACAACTAATAAAAATTAATGAAAGAAAGTCAAACCACGAAATTGCCCACTAATCCCACATCTTTAACCTTTTCAAAAGACAAATATGCAGATTGGCCTTCATTAAAAACAAAAATGTGGGTCATCCTTGCGTATTGGCCTTTAAGCATTATTTTTTATGTGTTAGGCTTTATCCATCATGCTTGTTTAGTTATAATTTTCAGAATAGTCAAGAAGATATTTCCTTATAGGATTTTTGTCATTTGGTGCCTATCTAAAGAGGCAGTGTATTACCAAAATCATGTCATCATTAATAAATTTTGAGTTTTTTTCTCATTGTAATCGGTTCTTTATTCAAGAACTAAATATGATCTCTTTAAGGTAACTGGTAGTGATCAACTTATAACTTTGGTTCCAATCAATAATTTTAGACGGGGTAGGGTTTTTTGTCTGATCCAAGAAGGATTCTACAAAACCATAGAACTATCTGTCCTACCAAACATATAGACACCATATAATATAGGGGATTATGATCAATAATTAAGTTCATATATACCTGATTTTAAGCTTTATATTTGATTGTAAATCTTTCAACCGTAAGCATCTTCAAATATTCTTTTAATATCATGTGTCTCTTCTTTACATCTCTAACAAGAGAAAACAAATATGAAAAACTAAAAAAAAAACAAGACATAAACCTATTAACTACTATAACACACACAAAATTCCTTAAAAGATTTGGTTAAGTTACCTTTTAACTATAAAAGTCTAGCTAGACTCTTCTTTTTAAAAATTGATTAACTTTTTGAGCAATATGGTTGCTCCTATATGATAATTATGGAAATTGCAATTCAAATGATCTTTATCTCTTATATTGACTTTCTTCCTTACTCTTACCTTTTTTCATTCTTTTATTAACACCTTGGCTCCTTATGTGATGACTTCCTGTAAAATTTGAAACTATTAGCTTTTCATGAGTGATAATTTAACATAAATTGAGTGTTATCACTTGAAAATAAAATATATTCCTCTGTAACCCTATGTGTTATTTAACTTCCCTAAAATTTGATTATTTGCTATATCAACAAAAGGACAACCCAACTTCATCTTTTTTAATATCCAAAACATAAAAATCACTTGGGAATACAAACCTATCAAATTTTATCAAGACATTCTCCTTAATAATTTTATGATGTCTAATTAGGTTATCTATAAGATGCATTATTTTCATAGTTGATTTTGATTCTCCTAGTCCTAGTTTTTTTGGCATAGTAAGACATTCTATTGATTATAGCCTTTAGATCAACTAATGCCTTAATAATATAAGCACCACCAATAATACAAAAAAAATATTAAAACTCCCTTGATCATATAGCTTTGGTAGTAAGGCATCTTGGAGGATGTCAGTGTTGCCTTCATCTAATTTTTTTCTATAAAACTTCCTTTTGGGATCTTCCTTTTTTTAGTTCTTCTTTATACTCCTCCCAAATATCAGTTTGCTCCATCATGTTTTAGATAAACTTCTCATTCCTTAGGCTAATTTCTTTCACATATTTCCTAGGATTACATATTATATCACTAGGCAATATACCTTCTAGTCTCTTAGTTATTGTTTGTTATAGGAACCGAATGTGGGTTAAGACTCTCCATCACAAACCCTTTCTACACTAACTTATCCATTTGCTTTTGAGTCTCCTTGTTCTTCGCTAGATTAGCTCTATAAGCTATTCTATTAGGCATTGTTGAACCTTGAATGAAATCAATTTGATGCTCCATGCCTATTAAAGATGATTATCCTTATGTCAACTTCTTAGGGAATAAATCAACAAATTCCTTGCTATTAACATTGCATCAAGTATGAAAGATATGCTCAAGTTAGGCCTTATCACTTTCATCCCTAATTTGAATGTTAAGAGTTTGCATAGGGATAAGCAATTCTCAACTCATGAGTCCTTCAATATCTACATCATTACAATTCTCCAATGATGACATTTCATCATCACTTAAGCTAAAACTTTCTACCTCACCATTATCCAAAATAACCATGGTCATTTTATTTGGACATTGAGAGGCAACATTCCTAATCATTTGACACCTGAAACACTTAGAATCACGTGATTTAGAGGAGGTTTTAACTTTAGTTTTACCTTGAGAGCAAGAAATCAATTCTTTGGTTTTTGCATTTATTTTGGTTTTGAGGCTACGTTGATATCCTTCTGGTTTGACCTCCATGAAGAGTTAGAAATTGCACTAACTTTGGAAGTTCCCTTAGACATTAATTGCCTCTCCACCTTAATGGCCTTATACACAACAAATCCTCCATCTCTACATTCTTATCATAATTTTTTTTCGTATACCGTATCATGTATGGCTTGGCATGTTAATTTATTTATCTTGTTTCTATTGTGTTTTGATTTGTAAAAAAGTTTTGAAATTACTGTTTTAACCAAATCTTGTATGTTTTATTTTTCGATCCAACAATTGGTATCAAAGCCATGTTTATTATGCATGATTTTGGTTCCTATATGAGATGTATGGGTTGGAAATTATTTTTTGTATGCTGAATATTTTTATTTGATATAAATATATATGGTGTATGTTTTGCTCTTTTGGTTGTCCATAGAATTCATATTTACCATGTAAGATTTCATCATTTGGTTTGTAACAAGGAGGGTGGTCTATCATCACCATGTTTCCTCCTTGGCTTCAATTTTTCATTTATTTTGATTTTGTAATATACAAATTGATGTAATGATGAAAATGAAGCAGCCATGGATTGAATAAATGAAGAGGTAATGGTTTCGACATATTCTTTTGTGTATTGGCATAGCTTAGGTTTTGCGAAAACCAAAATGCTGGAATTTTGTTTCAATGAATCAAGTTTCGTTTTTTATGTAAAAACAAAGTGTTGGTTTTTGTTTTAAGGGAACAATTTTCGGTTTTAATGAAAACAAGTACTATTTTTATTTTTTATGACAAAGATTCGGATTTATGAAAATCTAATGCTGGATTTTTTGTTTTCAAAGTGACAAAATTAGGTTTTATGAAATGCCATTACACATTTTTTACTAAATGGGCTGGTTCATGTGAACGAAGAGTTCAAAGTGGAAGATTTAAGTCCAAGAAGATTATTTTGGGCCTAAAAGCCTTGTAATTTTTTATGTTCTAGGATGGGCAATCAAAAGTGGCTTAGTAGTTCATAAGATGAATGGATGAATGGATGCAAATAATATGTGATATTATGTAATTGTATGCCATTTAGAAAATTTCCAACCCTGGCCCATTGCATATGGTGAAATGTTACTCCCCACCGGAGGACATGGATCCTAGATCTTGCATGGTTTGGGTCTCCTAAAGGATAAGTCAACTCATTAGTAGCACATGTGAACTCCTAACGAGGCATGATTTGCAGGTACCTTTTAATTATACACTCAACATAGTTTATCAAGCCTACCGTAGCTCTGTTCATAAATGTGTGGACCAAATTATAAAGCTTCTCAAAAAGTTAGGCATGAAGATGCTTGGTAGCCTTTTGAGTGGGAGGGTCCCAGTTTTTCTTTTAATAGATAAGATGGCCCAATGTCACTTAGTCTATTATAGATAAGAAAAATAACCGTCGTATAAAGATTTAATTGATTTTTAAGTTTTGTTAAATCTATCATCATGTATACATGCATCATGGTTTTATGCAAAGTTCCAATATTGTTGACTAGTTTACTTACTCTTTAATAATTTATACTTTCAGACATAATCACCACAAAATGAATCCACTTACTTTGCTTTTGACAAATAACAAATTGGAAAACGGAGAGAATTTTAATGAATGGAGACGTAATGTAACCTAGACATTTTTCTTCAATATGAACGAATTTCATGGGTATTAACTAAAAATGAGCCTGCACCTCTGGGTGCAAATTCAAGAGCAAGTCCAATAACATGAATGATGGCATAATGCTGATAAGACTACTAAGTGTTATATTCTAGCTTCTGTTAGTGGCATGTTGCAAAAGTAAATTGCTTGTATGAAAACTACTAGTGCAATGGTTCATTGCCTACATGAGATGTTTGGTGTGAGGACTAGGTCTGCAAGGGTGAAAGCTATCCAAACCTTTCAGAATCTTAGACAAAATCTTGGTGAACCAGTGCGGGATTACATGCTTAAGGTAATCTCTGTGTTCACTGAGGTTGAGATGCTTACGGCGGATATCGATGCAGACACGTAGATGATTATGATCATTAATAGCTTAAACTCTTCTTTTCAGCAGTTTAAGTTGGACATGAGCTCAACAGCAAGGATTACACCTTGAGTGAGTTTATGAGAATACTCTCCAAAGTACGGAGGAGATATTAAATATCAAGGCTCATGGGCCAGAAGCTAATGTAGCATCTTCTTTTAAGCTAAAGGATAACGGTAAGCAAAAGAAAAAGGGTCCAATGAAAAAGAAGGCCCAAATAGGGGTCAAGGACTAACCCATGAAAAAGAAGTCCAAAGAGAACACCAAAGGAAAGCATTTCCATTGTGATAAGATGGGCGACTAGAAAAGAAACTGTCCAGTCTACCTCGAGTCCCTCAAAAGCAAACAAGGTATGGGTTTCCTAAGTTTCTTAGGAACAAGAAATATGGCAGATTTATCTGATTTTTGGATATTAGATTCAGGAGCCACTAACTATGTTTGCAATTCTTTGCAGGGGTTCTAGCAAAAGAAAAGACTACCTAAAGGCTAGTTTCAAGTAAAGATAGCCTATGGATCCTATGTTTCAGCATAATCAATAGGAGTAGTTATCTTGGACTTTCCTAGTGGTCATACGTTATATTTGGAGGATGTTTATTACATGCCAATGATTATAAGGGACATGATTTCTGTTTTTGTTTAATAAAGTCTGGTTATTCCTTATATTTTGAAAATGTTGTTTCAATATATGAGAATAAGGATTTTATTTGTAATGCAACAATTAAACAGGGATTGTTCTTTATAGAACCTATGAAAGGCTCACTAAATACCACAGTATTAATAAAACCAAGACATTTCAATGACTCTAACATTAATTCAAAAGATCTGTGGCACTTAAGAATGGGTCATATCAATCAGAAAAGACTTGACAGGTTAGTGATGGATGGAATCCTTATGGGCTTGGATAATGATCCATTACCCACCTGTGAATCTTGTATTGAAGGAAAAATGACCAAGGCCTAAGTTCCTTCTAAAGGAAATAGATCTAAATCTACGTTAGGCCTGGTACATACAGATATGTGTGGACCCATGAACGTACAAGATAGAGGACCTTTACATGTTATCACTCAAGAGATGGTTATTTGTATTTGATGCATAAAAAGAGTGAATCCTTTAAAAATTTCAAAGAATTTAAAGCCGAAGCTAAGAAGCAGCTAGGCAAGCCATTAAAACAACTTCAATCAAAACCAGGTGGTGATTACTTATCTGGAGAGTTCCGGCAATATTTAATTGACAATGGAATTGTTTCCAACTTGTCAGCTCCTTGAACACCTCAACAGAATAGTGTAGCTGAGAGGAGGAATATGACTCTATTGGAAATGGTAAGATCGATGATGTCCTATGCTAGCCTTCCAAAATCATTATGGGGATGTGCCACACAAACGACAACATATCTTCTCAACTTTGCTCCTGCCAAATCGGTTCCTAAAACACCTAGGGAGTTATGGACTGGTCGAGCACCTTCATTATGGCATTTGAGGACTTGAGGCTACCTAGCCTATGTTCTAAAGCCTAAATCCACAAAGATGGAACCAAGGTCAGAAGTATGTATGTTTGTAGGATATCCTACGGGTACTCAAGGTTACTATTTTTATAGTCCTCAGGATATGATGGTATTTATGTCGACAAATGCGACCTTCTTAAAGGAAGAATTTGTGAGGAAGAATTTGTAAGAAATCACAAAGGAAGAAATGAAGTAGTACTCAAAAGGGTTAGCTATTTCATCCAAAACAAGAGTTGATTTGGAAATGTCAGAACAAGATGTTGAAATGGATTTAAGAGTTAAATTGGAAGAGCAACCTGAGCATCAAGTTGTGCCTAAACATAGTGGTAGGGTTGTGAGATAGTTAGATAGGTATCTAGGTCTAGGAGAAGGCATTATAGCCATCTCAGACCAAGAAGAAACAAATCCCATCACTTATACACGGGCTATTAATGATGTTGGAGCAGAAAAATGGCTCAAGGTGATGGAATTGGAAATGGATTCTATGTATGCTAATGAAGTCTGGATCTGTGTAGATCTACCACCAGGTATAAAAGCCATAGGGTGTAAATGGATCGACAAAAGGAAAATAGGATCAGATGGAAAGGTAGAGACCTTTAAAGCTAGATTGGTAGCTAAACGCTACACTCAAAAAGAGGGTATAGACTATGAGGAGACTTTTTCTCTAGTTGCCTGCTTAAGTCCATCAGGATTCTTTTGGTCATAGCAGCCTATTTTGATTATGAAATATGGAAAAAGAACTTCAAGACATTATTTCTTAACGGGGATCTTGAGGAGACCATTTATATGGCCCAACTAGAAGGTTCTATTAAGCCAGTTAATGAGCATAAGGTATGCAAGTTGCAAAGGTCCATTTATGGACTTAAGCAAACATCTAGTCTTAGAACAATAGGTTTGATAAGTCTATCAAAACCTATGGGTTCATACAAAACCTAGATGATCCTTGTTTTTATAAAAGAATATAAGAAGGCAAGGTTACTTTCCTAATCCTATATGTTGATGACATTCTGCTCATTGGGAATGATGTCGGAATGTTATCTATGGTTAAGGGATGGTTAAAAGATAGTTTTCAATGAAAGATTTAGGAGAGGCCAACTATGTTCTAGAGATCAAGCTTGTAAGGGATCTTAAGAAAAAACAGATAGCCTTGTCTCAATTAACCTACATTAAGAATATGCTCAATAAGTTCGCCATGCAAGAATCCAAGAGGGGTTTCACACCTACTAGACATGGAATCAAACTTTTAAAGGAACAAGTACCTAAAACCCAAGAGGAGGTTCAACGCATGCGTAACATTCCATATGCTTCGGTAGTTGGAAGTTTAATGTATGCAATGCTTTGCACTAGACCGGATATTTGTTACGTAGTGGGACTGGTAAGTAGATTTTAGTCCAATCCAGGAATGGAGCATTGGACTGCAGTTAAGTGTATACTGAAGTATCTTCGCAGGACAAAGAACTTAATGCTTGTTTACTCTGGAAGTAATCTTATTCTAATAGGATATATAGATTCTGATTTCCAATCAGATGTTGATTAAATGAAATCAACTTTTGGCTCTATATTTGTTTTAAGAGGTTGATCTATAATATGGAGGAGTATCAAGCAATCTTGTATTGTTAATTCGACTATGGAGGCTGAGTACGTTGCTGCTTGTGAGGCAGCAAAGGAAGCAGTTTGGCTCCACAAATTCCTAAATGATTTGGAGGTAGTTCTAAAAGCAGAAAAAGCCATTACACTTTATTGTGATAATAATGGGGATGTGGGTAATTTTAAAGAACGTAGAAACCATAAAGCTTCCAAACATATTAAGAGAAAGTATCATCTCATAAGGGAGATAATATAACATGGTGAGGTGAATGTGGTAATGATTCCTACGGGGCAAAACCTTGCTAATCCGTTTACAAATACGCTGTCTTAAAAGAGTTTTGAGGGTCACGTAGTGGGGATGGGAATGAGGGATATTTCAAACTTTCTTTAGGGTAAGGGGCAGATTGTTGGAGTTATGTAAATATAGTGCCTTGGAAAGCAAGTGTATTTACTTATAACTTAATTTTCTTCCAGTTACTTTTGTAATAAAAATATTTATTATTAATAAAACAAAAGAGTTTGGTTTTTATGCGCATTATCTATCTAGTCATAATGTACTGAGATTATTTTATAAGTAATATACATATACATAGAAATGTATGGGAAATATGTATATTATTAGAATCTAAATTAATCGATTCACAGTTGAATAATCAAGTTGGTCGCTTGATTATGGTTTAGACTGTAGTGCTGCAATTTATCTCCATATAAGCAAAGGAGTTTACTTCAAGGGAATGATGAGTTTCATATCATTATAGTAGTTGACTTTCGATAATGGCACTATTAAATGAATTTGGAATCACGTATGTTTTAATGAATAAAGTAGACCGTTACCTTAATCTTAAAACATACTTTTTAGCATTTTCTTATTATGGACCACAATCTTGATGAGTGGTGAACTCACATGTGTTTCATTATAATTCTTGATATGATTGGAATGGATTTTTACAGAGTATTAATACAGTGTCTGCATGTTGGGATTATTAATTAAAACATGTATCAGGGAACATTCATTCGAATAAAGAGTTTATAGTGATATCATCACTTCTAGATGTTTTATAGAGATTGGTGATTAAACTGACCCCAGGAGTTTGATGGACTAGCTTCCCATCAAGTCTTAACACCAAGATGAGATCTTTTATGTTAATCACCGTATAGAGTAAAACGGGAGACCTAGAAGGAAAAACAATTTAAGGGAAAAATGGTAATTTTACCCTTTGTTATGCAGATGGCTATAATAAGGTTCATAATACGGTTTGCAATTGGACCTCTTATTTGAAATATGTGTTCTCATAATTTTTAGTAATTCAAGAGTTCAACTAATTGTCTTTAGTGGAATGACATTTAGTTAATAAGATAGAATTAATTCTAATGAGATTAAATTAATTCTAGGCTTATTGAAGCTTGAATTACGTAAGTCTAATAAGATTCCCCACTTTGCTTCAAGGAAAGTTATCAAGCAAAGTAAGAAATATAAACGGAGGTTTTAAAGACCATGATTGGATCTTGGGCTTGCACTAAATAACAGTTAATTAAAAGCCCGAATGAACATTTAAAAATGGGCTAGACATTAGTTTAATTTGATTAAAACAAAATTCTTAAAGAAATGGAAGGTGCAATTTCGATTTTATTAGGGTTAAATGTGCAGTTACACATTTAGCATTGAATTGCTAAATAAAGATGGTATTTATCATGCTATATCATCATTAAAAGGAGTAATGATCTTACCATTAAATGGTTTAATGGTTGTCTTTTAATGATGGCATATAATGTAACCTTTTAGCATTCATTTGATTAAAGATGAAAGAAGTGCATTTGATGGATCATCTTCCTTCTTTCATCACTAAATTGAAATGGACATGTCATTTTAGGTTATTGGTCTTTTCATATAGCCATCTTAAAACAAATGATAAGAGTCTCATTTAATGGCTTCTTTATGCTTTGATTAAAGAATGAAGTGATGCATTGGATGCTTTCTAGTTTTCTTTCTTTTTATGCATAACTGAAATTGACAAGGTGTAAGAAAGATGCTCTTGCATTTTTTAGACTCTCTCTCCTTTCTTGCATGTGTTGGTCAAAATTTGCATGAGAGGTGTTTCATCTTTGTCTTCTTTCTTCTAAGAAAAATCTCCTTCAAATATTTCTTCTCCTTTCCCACCAAAGGATCTTGTTAACCAAGTTGTCCAAGAAGGACAAGTGGTAGATCGGATTGGTTAAGGATACAACAACAAGGAGAGGATAAATTGACAAAAGAAAGGATTCAAAAGCTAGGCTAAAGCTAGGAGAGGATACAAGAAGAATGAGAGGATAACACAGCGAGGAGTTAAAGCTGTAGCAAAGGAGTCGGCAATATAATCTCCATCTTATTCTTATCATAATTATTTTCCATATACTGTATCATGTATGGCTTGGCATGTTGATTTGGTTATGTTGCTTCCGCTGTGTTTTGATTTCTAAAAATGTTTTGAAATATACCGTTTTAACCAAATCTTGTATGTTTTGTTTTTCGATCCAACATTGGCTACCTCCATCTCCTTGTAGTATTCCTCTACATTCTTGGAATATGAATCAAACATTATAACTTCCTACACAAATCTCAATAATAATGGCTTGTTATGAACCGTTTACACATTACCACCTTCATTTCTCCCCATGAGCAAATAAGTCTCTCTTCATTCTTACACTTACTAAGAACCATTTTATCACAACAAATGCTAGTATAATCCATGAATTGAAACACTACCAATTTTATCTTCTTCTCCTCAAAGTAGTTATGACAATCAAACATATGTTCTACTTTTCTTTTGTACTCCTTGTACAACTTTGGATTATTTTTTCCCTAAAAAGAAGAAATCTTTATCTTAATACTATCCAAACTATTATCTTGCCTTTGGATAGCCCCCTTCCTTATGAAACTAACTTCTTCATATTCGATTTCCTCCTATTCCACCACATTAAGTGGTTGATCTCTAAAATAGTCTCCAAATTATCCGATCTCATATTATGAGTCTTGATTTCATCTTGGATGGCTTTCATGAACATCTTGAGTTTAATTTCAACATTGCTGCCATTAGTACCCACGATTAAACCTATAAAGAAAGAATTGCTAATAAAACAAATCAGGTTGTTCTCGCTTGCTTCCTTATGAATTTAATCTCTAATTATTATTCACTCGTGTTTTCACTCAATCTTAACTTTTCTTGATGTTGGACTCTCTACTCTTGGCTTTTACCACTCAAATATCCCTTATCCCTTTAAATAAAAACCTGATCAGTGATCTCAACCAGAAAGCATACAACAATTGAAACTCAATTACCTTGAATTCTAAGTTTATAAGAAAGGTATACAGTAAATAATAGAATGAAAAATGAGCAAAGAGATAAGAAAAGCAGAACTTAATGAATTAGGTAATATTAGACTATAAAAAAGAAAGGAAAGAGACTTAAGCAAGAATAAGGGAAGTAAAATTAAGGAAAAATTGATTGTAGAAGGAAAAAGGATATAAAGCATGAATAAAGAAAGAATAATTAAGGTAGAAAATGATTACAGTAGAAAAGAAGATAAATGGAAATAATCTAATGATGATAAATGTAAATTTTGAACTGGATGGAAAGATCAACACCAAAAACGTGTGCAACAATTAAGATAAGTATAATCTTGCAACTTTTGATTGAGACAAATGAAACTTTGTGCAACAATTAACAAAAAAATATTTATTTTTAACCAATACAACTCAAACTAAAAGAAAATAAATGAAGAGAACAACTCTAACGTAATTTTGTCTAAAGAAAAAAGAAGAACACAGGGAACAATATATAAAAAATCAAAGACATAAGAATAAGAAAACAAAAGCAAGCCAGATTGAACAAGAAAACAAACACAATGTAACCTAATTGAAGGAATTTGACTATGATAATGAATGATAAGAACCTTGGTGAAGGAATACGTATGACCCAAAATCAACAAGGAAAAAGGAACCCTAGAATCCTTTTTGAATCAAGTAAAGAACCTGACCTGAACTAAACTTGTTAATTGGAACCAAAGTTATAAGTTGATCAGTACAAGTTATCTTGAAGAGACCAGGTTTAGTCCTCGACTAAAGAATCAAGAGAAATCTCTCAGAAGAAAGAAACACTCAAATTTTATTGAGATAACTTGATGTTCATAATACACTAGATATCCTTTTTAAATAGGCACCAAATGATAAGAATCTTATAAGGAAATGTCTTCTTTACTATTCATAAACATAACTAAATAGGAAAGACTTGATCAAGAAGGATCCCCTTAGCTAATGGATACAAATCAGTCTTAAAGTTTAAATCCTTCTAAAATAACTTCACAACTAATAATAATTAATTAAAGAAAGTCAAAACACAGCCAGCTAATCTCACATCATTAGCTATTTCAATATGTAAATATGTAGATTGGGTTTCTTGAATTAAAAAAAGCATATAGGTCATCCTTGTATATTGGGATCCAAGCGTTATTTTTCATAAGTTAGGCTTTGTCCATCATCTTAGGCTTGAAGCTAAGTAACTAATCTTTGTACCACCTTAGAATCTTCATCAGCACCCATATTGTCTTGAATGTCCATGATCAAACTTTGCAATGCCTCCTTCATATGTGCTTAGTTCTTGCTTTTGTCGTATGACTTTCATTGCCTTATAATGGGTTGGTGAATGTTGACGAAATCTTATATCCACCATCTTCTCTCTTGTTCTTCATCGAATTTTAAAAAAATTATTGGCTACATTGAAATTTTTGAACCTATCAAGGATAGATCAACCTTATATGTCTCCATGTTGATTTTATTCCTTAACTTCTATGTCTTAGATGGTGGAGAACATTTAGTAAAAAATTTCTTTGCAAGACTATCCCTTGCAATAATTGATGCTTTTGGTAACACTTTAACATTATTTTAACATTACTCTAGAACATTCTTGATTGATATATTAGTTGACTCTCTATTTTTTTCAATTAACTTGTGTTTGATATTTTCTACCATTGATTTGCTGCTTATTCCTCATTTACTCTTGTTTAAACTTTTACTATCATTGAAACTTGTTGCTAATTTTTCTTCCATTTGGTTATTGCTAGTTGTTTCACTATAATCATTAATTCTTTATAAAGAATTTATAAGTGTAAGTTTAAGGGTAAAATGCAAGAGAATGAGAACATCATCATGACAAGCCAAATTATATGAAACTCAAGTGGTCAAAGAATCTTAAGTGTAAACATGTAAGGGAATGTGTGAGGAAAAACAATTTTCTTATTTTTTAAAATTTTTTCAAAGGTTTTTAAAACATGGGTAGTGGTGGAAATAGTGTTGATTGATTTTAAGTTATTTATGGAGGTTATCCAAGATCAATTTAAAGCATTGAACACCAAGTTGGATATCTTAGAGTTCTAATTCCAATTTTAATCCTCTAGAAGACATTCAATTGAGGAGGAGGAAAAGGAGAATTCTGATTGTAAGGCGTGTAGCTATAGGAAGGAGAAAAGGGTTGTGTTGAAGAAGTATAACAACTTAGGTAGTATTAAGACAACGATACATACCTTTTAAGGTAGAAATGATCCTAAGTTATACTAGACTGGGAGAGAAAGGTAGAACAAATGTTTGATTTTCATGGTTATTCTAACAAAAAGAAGGTAAAATTTGTAGTGGCTAAGTTCACGTATTATATTAGTATCTAGTGAGATAAATTTGTGATTACTAGGCAAAAGAATAGTGAGAGGCCTATTTGGCCATGGGAGAAGATGAAGTTACTAATGGATAGAGGTTAATAGCTAGTCATTACTATAAGACTTATAATAAAAGTTGCAAGGATTAATGCAAGGCTTCACGATTGTAGAGGATCACTATAAGGAAATGGAGATAGCTCTGATTAGGCAGGTATATAGGAGTATCATGATGGTTAGATTTGTTGGGGATTGAATAAAGAAATAGTTGATGTGGTTGAATTATAAAATTAAGCAGAGATGGAGGAGTTGTTGCATAAGGCTATCAAGGTGGAAAGACAATTGAACTCCAATAATAGGTTTGGCAAGCCTTATAACTCTTCATGGACGGCAAATTAAATGGACTACAAGGCTGCCAATAAACCAAAGGAATTTGAGAAGTCCAAGGATTCAGTTTATTCTTCTTTTAAAGGTAAAACTAAATCTAAATCCTTTTCCAAATCTTGTGATATCAAGTGTTTTAAGTGTCAGGGATTTGGGAATTTTACTTCTCAATGACCTAAAAAAAGGACTCTAATTATGTTGGATAATTGCAATGATGATAGTGTTAGTTCAAAAGATGATAAGTTGTAGTAAATGCCACTATTAGACAATTATAGTGATGTTGATATTGAAGCGCCCATACATGTTGATATTCTTATTAAAAGGCATGCACTTAGCATTCAACCAAAGGAAGATGGTGGTAAAAGACGTCGTGAGCATTTTTTTTACACTTAGTGTAAGGAGAATAACTAAGTATGTAGCATGATTATTGATATGATAGCTACACCAATTTTGCCAGTACTTAGTTGATAAATAAAAAATCTGCCTACATTGAAGTATCCTAAAACATGTATGTTGCAATGGTTGAATGATTATAGAGAATTTAAGGTGAAAATACAAATGTTAGTGGCCTTTTCTATTAAGAACTCAGACAAGGTACTTTATAATGTAGCACCAACACACACTGGTCATATACTCTTGAGGCATTTATGGTAGTTTTATAGGAAGGTTACTCAAGATGGCTATAAAAACAGATATACTTTTGTAATGAATAATTAAATTATTGTATTAACACCTCTCAAATCATTGGAAACATAAAAGAATAATATTATGATAGCTAATGAGTGTAAATTGAGAACACACCAAGTGAGTGCACAAAACAAAGAGAAGAGTGACCAAAGGAATGAATGTGAGCAAAAGAGTGAAAAAAATAAAGTGTTGACTAATGAGGGGAAAATTTTTGATCGAGGGCACAAGATAAAGGGAGCAATAAGAAAGTTATTCTTTTAACTAAAAAAGTGAGATTAAGAGTGCTATATTAGCGAGGCGATAACTTCTTGTACTTTTGTACAAGGATGTTTATTTTTAGATAACAATCTTAACCCTTCTTTGCGTACTGTTATTGTTTCTTTATTGCAGGAACTTGTAGGTTAATTTCTCAATGAATTACCAAATAGTTTACCTCTTTTAAGAGGTAGTGAGCACCAAATAGACTTTATCCCAGGTTGGTTGGTTTCTAATAGGCCAACCTATAGGAATAACTTTGATGAATCTAAGGAGATTCAAGGGCTAGTTGATGAGTATGTAGAAAAAGGGTTTATGAGAAGAAGTCTTAGCCGTTATTCAGTTATTGTGATTTTGTCACCTAAGAAGGATGGAACGTTGTGCATGTGTGTAAATTGCCAAGTTTAATAAAATCATTGTAAAGTATAGACATCCTTTTCCTATTAGATTATATTCTTGATGAATTACATGAAATGTTTGTGTTTTTGAAATTTAGTTAAAGAATGGCTATCATAAAATTCATATGAAAGAGGGTGATGAATGGGAAGTTGCATTTAGGACAAAATACGGTTTATACCAATAGTTGGTAATTTCATTTGTAGTACCATTATGAGGTGATGAATCATGTTTTGAGATCTTTCATTGAGAAATTTGTTTTAGTATACTTTGATGACATTTTAGTGTCTAGTAAAAGTATGAGTGATCATATTGAACATTTTGCATGCTGTTTCTTTATCTTTTCAGAGAGCATAAGTTGTATGCTAAATTTAAGAAATGTTCATTTTGCATGAAATCCATTGCGTTTTTGTCTTTATTTTGAGTTCACATAAAATTAACTGGAGATTAAAAAAGTTAAGGTAATTAGGGAGTGGCCTACATCTAGAAATGTAAATAAGGTAAGAAGTTTTCATGGTCTAGCAAGTTTGTATAGAAGGTATTACTTCACCTTTTAATAAACTTATTATAAAGAATGATGTATTTAAGTGGGGTGATTTGCATGAAAAGGATTTTAATACTTTAAAAGATAAGTTAACTAATACACCTTTGTTATGTTTGTCTTGCTTTGATAAAGCTTTTGAAATTTAGTGATGGGGATTAAAATACCGACCAAATGGCTCCAAATAATGTTAGCAAGTTTTCCCAAGACCCATTGCAAGGAATTGGAGGTCCAATGACTAGAGCAAGAACAAAACAAACGAAAGAAGCTTTACAAGGATAAATCATGAAGATACAAGAAAAGGAGGCTATCATTGAAGGTGCTAAGGCATTACTAAGATCAATTACTTATCTTCATGTACAAGACATTGGACAAGACTTAGTGTATGGTGAACTAAGTTTGAATTCAAGATATAAGGCTGATCATCACGCATGGGTTTGAAGGGGGCCAAATTTGCATAATTAAGATGTAATCAACAAGTGGGCTAGTTATGTTGATTTAACTAAGCCCAAATTTATGTTTTTTGAGTGAATAAGGCCTTGTCAAGACTTGTTCCTTAATAATTTTGTTCACATCTTATTAAATCAGATTGTTTCCTTAATTTAAGAGATATTCACATTCAAGACTGATTTGTATCCTTAAATTAAGGATTAGGTCTTTCCTACTTAGATATGATTATAGGATTAGGATATTATGATGCTTATTTAAAGGGCCATCTGATGTATTACAAGATCTTAAGCACTATTAATAAAATTGAGTTATTTACCCACAAGTTTTGCTTGTTCTTTTATGTTCTTGGTGGAATACAAATATGAATTATCAAGGGAGTGATCAACCTTTGTGGCATCTTATGATTAGGGTTTTAAGGACTTAGCTTCCTTGAGGCTCTAATTTGATCGTTCAACTTGTTTTATAGGATTTTGGGCATGCATAACAAATGGATCAATAGTTTTTAGGGAAGGTCACTAGTAGGTTCATATCATTAAGTGTGACACATTGGGCATTTGTGTAGTCTAAGCCAATTGCTTATTTCAATGAGAAGCTTAGGAGGGAAGCATTGAATTATTCTATTATGAAAAGGAGTTGTATGCATTGTTTAGAACTCTAAAAACATAGAAATACTTGTGGGATGAGGAATTCATCATATATTCAGATCATAAGAGCTTGAAAATTTTGAAATCCTAAGATAAGCTTAATAAGAGAAAGACTAAATGATTAGAGTTCATTAAAACATTATTGCTCATGCATTTTCTAGGAGGAATGGATTATTAACATTATGGAGTAAGTTGCTTGGTTTTGAAATTATTAAAGAGAATATGTTAATGACATTGATTTCAGACAATTATGGATTGCATAGGATAAGTGTATATATAAAGATTATTTTTGGCATGATGGTTTCCTATTTAAGAAATACAAGCTTTGTGTGCCTGATTGTTCTATGTGTGAGTTGCTTGTCAGGAAGACCATGATGGTGTTTTAATGGGACTCTTTACTGTGTAAAAGACTACTGATAAACTTGACAAACATTTTTGTTTGCTTAATATAAATCGTGATATGCAATCTATTTGTGATAAGTGTATAGCAGATAAACAAGCTAAATCTAAAGTTTTATCGTATAGTTTGCAAACACCTTTTCTTATACTTGATCAATCATGGATTGATATATTTATGAACTTAGTGTTAGGATTCGTAGGTCTAAAATTGTTAAGGATAACTATTTGTTGTTGTTGTTAATAGGTTTAGTAAAATGTTACATTTCATAGCTTGTCTTAAAAACAAATGATGCAACACATATTGTCTACTTGCTCTTTAAAAAGATTGTACATTTGCATAGTTTGTCTATAACAACAGTAAGTTATTAAGATGTTAAGTTCTTAAGTCACTTTTGTTTTACTTTATAGAATAAACTTAGAATTAAACTCTTACTTTCTACTACTGCACATTCTCAAATTTATGGACAAACGAAAGTAGTTAATAGGATACTTACTACTTTGCTTAATGCTATCATTCAAAAGAAATTGAAACACTGGTGATATGCTCTTCACTTCAAATAAGATGAAGCACAAATCATGGATTTAGGATCCAAGGATCGTTCTACATGAATCAAGATTGAATTAATGGCTTAAGAAGGTATTTTTTTCGACATTCAGAATAAGAAAGGGATTTAGGGTGACAAGGAATGATTTTTGATCTTCACAAGCCCTTACTTTAATAAAAATTAAGACTTTAAAGAACTCCAGAAAGGATTTCTCTAAAGGAATGCAAAGAACATTGAATTTGTTTATTGGATCTGGAAATCAATCAGTTCTGATTATAAACTAGTTTTAGAGTGCTTATATACCAAAACTAATGCCCTAGGTAGAATCCCATAAGGATAGCATGTGGATTTCAACCTAAATAACAGATTCCTTGTAATGGAGATCAGCTTGCATCAACATTCACTAATCCAGTACTAGGCATTATAGGTCCTATGATAAGAGCAAAAACTAAGAACATGAGGGAGGCATTATAATGGTTGATCATGGACATTTAAGACAAATATGGATTTTGTCAAAGATTATAAGGCATTACCAAAATTATTACTTATCTTCAGGCCCAAGATGATGGACAAAGCCTAACACATAAAAAATAATACAACCTTGAGGAGATGGACCTTTTCGATTGCTAAATAAGATCAATAGCAATACTTATAGATTGACTTTACCAAGTAATTATAGTAATGGGAGTGCTAATATTAATGTTTTTTATTTATGTTTATAAGATTTTGGTGATTAAAGGACAAATCCTTTCAACGATGGAGGGAGCGATGAAGATGAAGTCTATGTATCTAATCATTCTAAAGATCCTTTACAAGGAATTGTTGATCCAAACACACAATCAAATTCCAAGATCATGAAGAAAACTTTATAAGGGATGATTTGTGAAATTCAAGCTAAAGATGATGTGAACCTCAAGGATGAGCTTTGAAACACAACAATCACATGATTGGAAACAAGGAACCCAAGAAAGCTAAAAAAATAGGTTTATTAATGGGAGACCCAATAGGAACTTGTCCTAGAGAACCTTCAACAAGATGGAACTATGCCCAGGAATGATTAGAATCAAACACACATAGAAGTACAAGAAATAAAATTAAAAAGATAGAAATAGGAAATAAAGAGAAAAGTGGTTAAAAGAATGTTGGTCAATAGAAAGAACCCTAAGAGAACTTGTTTCTTAGAGCTCTAACCTTTGGACGCCACAATGGAAGACCACTCCTTCGATAAATCAAGTATTCTCAAAGAATACAAAGAAAGCAAGAATGCTTTCAATAATACTCAATATTATTTCTGAATGAAAATCCCCTTCAAAGTACATAAAAGATGCCTATTTATAAGACAAATTTCCTAACTTAATGCCCTGAAGAATAAACTAAATAAAAGGAAACAAGTCAATCCCTAAAAGGAAACAAAATAAACTTAGAAGGGTGTTGACTAGATGACCTTATCTCAAGGAAAACAAAAAAGGAAACTAATTAAAACATGATCTAAACATATTGGAACTTATAGATCATGTCCTTCTCCTCATTTTAAGGGGAACATGGTTGTCATATGGTATTTTAAGTGAGTTCTCTCAATTAGACTCCATCTGGGCCTTTGGACACTTCATGTTGCGCTTCAAGGAGTAAGAAAATGCCTTTTGGACCTTTATGAGATGAAATCTGACTAAACAACATTGGCTCTATCTCTTCAAGGTCTTGGATCAAACAATTCAATGCTTGTTTTATTACTTTGGCCCTAGCTCTTGTTATTGGTCCTCTAACATCTTGTAATGGATCTTTAGGAACATTAGGCTTAAATTTTGAGCCTTTGATACGGGAATTTTGTTCAGCCCTTTGCCTTACACATTCAAACTTCAAATATGATCCAATTTCAGCTCTTAAGCCTCCTTTTGCAAGCAAGTCATGTCCTAGGCTTCCTTGAGCTGGATCACACTATGTATACTTCTCTTCTTGTCTTTCATATGCCCATGGTTCTCCATCATTCCCTCCATCCTCGAAAGGATTCGTCCTAGAATTTGCAGCATCAAAGAGGGATAAATTAGATACATTGAATGTAGCACTAACATTACCATAGAAGCTATACAAATCAATTTTATAAGCATTATCATTAATCCTTTCTAAGACTTGAATGGGGCCATCTCCTCTTGGTTGTATCTTAGATTTCTATTGTTCTAGAAACCTCTCCTTTCTCAAGTGGACCTAAAACCAATTGCTAGGTTCAAATATAACACGCCTTCGGCTTTTATTGGCTTGCTTTGCATATTGTTCATTTCTCCTCTCAATGTTGGCTCTAAATTTAGCATGTAACTCCTGCACAAATTTGTCCTTTTTCATACCGTCAAGGTTAGTAAACTTATTAAAAGGCAATGGAAGAATTTTCGAAGGAGTCGAAGGATTAAACCCATAAACAATCTCAAAGGAGAATATTGAGTAGATGAATGAATAGCATGATTACAAGCAAATTCAATGTGTGTGAAACATTTTTCCTAATTCTTCAAGTTCTTTTGGATGATCGCACATAACAATGTAGTCTAAGTTCTATTTACCACTTTGGTTTGACCATCCATTTGAGGATGTGTAATATTAGAAAAGAAGAGTTTGGTGCCAAGTTTATTCCATAGGGTTCTCTAAAAGTGACTAAGAAATTTCACATCTCTATAACTTATAATAGTCTTTGGCAACCCAGGCAATCTTACAACCTCATTAACGAACAAGTCAGCAACATGAATAGCATCATTTGTTTTAGAACAAGCAATAAAGCTAGCCATCTTGCTAAATCGATCAACCACCATAAAAATGCTATCCTTTCCACTAGATGATCTAGGCAATCCAAGCACAAAGTCCATAGATGTATCGACCCAAAGATGAGAGGGGATGGGTAAGGGAAAATGTAAACCATGTGATTGAACCCTAGATTTTGCATGCCTACAAGTAATACATTTAGTAAAAATAGAAATAACATCCTTTCTTACATTAGGCCAATAAAAATGTTCATGCAAAAGAGCTAAAGTTTTTTAACACCAAAGTGACCCATTAATCCACTACTATGTGTTACTTTAAGAAGTAATTCATGCATAGAGCAAGATGGAATGCAAAGTTTATCTTTTTTGAATAGAAATCCATCAAATATATAGAAATTATCAATACCATGTTTTTACAAGATTTCCAATTTTCTACAAAGTCACACTTAGATTCATTCATGTCTTGCAACATCTCAAAACCAAGTAATCTATAATGCATAGAGGTAAGAGGAGAGTATCTCCTAGAAAGAGCATCAACCACAATGTTTTATTTCGCTTGTTTATGTTTAATAACATAAGCAAAAGTTTTAATGAATTCCAGCCACCTAGCATGTCTCTTGTTCCATTTACCTTGTGACTTTATAAATTTCAAACTTTCATGATCAGAGTGAATGATAAATTCTTTTGGCCAGAAGTAATGCTGCCAAGTCTCTAAAGACCTTTTTAAAGCATATAACTCTTTATCATAAGTGGACTAATTTAAAGCAGCACCACTTAGTTTTTTCACTAAAATAAGCAATGGGTTTAGAATCCTACATTAAAACAACACCAATGCCTATTCTAGAAGCATTAAATTTAACCTTAAAAACTTTAGAAAAATCAGGAAGAATAAGAAGAGGAGCATTGGTTAATTTTTCTTTCAACGTGTTAAAAGTAACCTCCTGTGAATCATCCCATTTAAAAATCACATTCTTTTTTACCAGTTCATTTAAAGGGGCATCAATAGGAGAGAAGTCTTTCACAATTCTCCAATAGAAGCTTGCCAAGCCATGGAAGCTTCAAACTTCATTTGCATTTTTTGGGAGTTGGCCATTCTCTAATTGCCTTCACTTTCTCTTCATCAACTTGAAGTCCTTTAGCACCTACAATAAAATCAAGAAACACAACAGCATCCATACAAAAGGAACATTTTTCTAAATTGGCATAAAGCTTATTCTCTTTTAAAAGTCTAAACACATCATGCAAGTGTTTTACATGATCATCTAAACTCTTGAAATACACTAGAATATCATTAAAATAGACAACCACATACTTTCCAATAAAAGGACAAAATATATGACTCATCAAACTTATGAAAGTATTAGGTGCATTATTCAAGCCAAAAGGCATAACTAACCACTCATACAACCCAAACTTAGTTTTGAAAGTAGTTTTCCACTCATCACCCTTTTTCATGTGAATTTGATTGTACCCACTTCTAAGATCAATTTTAGAAAATATACAAGCACCATGCAACTCATCAAGTATATCATCTAAACGAGGTATAGGGTAATGATATTTCACTGTGATTTTATTAATGGCTCTGTAGTTAACACACATTCTCCATTTTCCATCTTTCTTAGGAACAAGTATAACTGGCACAACACATAGGCTTAAGCTTTCTCTTACAAAGCCTTCTTTCATATACTCTTCAACTTGTGTTTGGATCTCCTTAGTTTCTTCCATATTGGCTCTATACGCAGCCTTATTTGGAATTAAAGCTTTGAGAAGGAAGTCTATATCGTACTCAATGCCTCTAAAAGGGGGCAATCGATTAGGAATCTCCTCCAAAAATAAGTCACTGAAAGACAAAACACTAGATGACAAAGATGGATCAAGCTCATTAATAGTTAAGAAAACATCTTTATATAAAAGTATATTCTTCTTCACATTTTAAAGCTCTCTTGACCTCACGTTTTTAAGCAAATAAAGTCACTCTCTTTTCTTCATTTTTCCTACTCATTTTATTTTCTCCCTCTTTTTCTTTCTTTTTGACCTCTCTCTCTTTCTTTTCTTTTGCTCTCAATTTGCATTCTTTCTCAATCCTCACTTGATCCACATAAGCTTGAATGGGCCTGAGAGGTTTCAGTACAATATTTTTACCACAGAAAGGAATAGAATAGCAATTTTTGTATCCATCATGCCTAACTTTTCTATGAAATTGCCAAGGCCTACCAAGTAAAACATATTCAGCATACATAGGTGCAACATCACATAAAATCTCATCATGATACTTGCCAATAGAAAATGCAACCATCACTTGTTTGGTGACTTAACCTCACCATAATCATTAAGCCATTGCAATTTATATGGTCTAGGATGTTTCAAAGTAGACAATTTAAGCTTGTCAACAAGTAAAGTGCTAGCAAAATTGGTACAACTTCTACCATCTATGATCATGCTACAAACTTTACCATTATTAAAACACCTTGTATGAAAGATGTGCTCAAAGTTTCTCTTCTTCAAGATCTTATTTTGATTGGATATTAAGAGCATGTCTAGCTATAAGGGCTTAATCAACCTCAACATCACAATCAACATCAGAAGCATCCGTCAATGGAGGCACATCATCGAAATCATCACTGTCACTATTTTCACTAGCAACATCACTGTTCTCAAGCAAAATCATAGTTCTTTTGTTAGGGAATTGAGAAGAAATATGACCAAAACCTTGACAATTTAAGCAATTAACTTTATAAGGAGTAGAAGAAGAAGAGGGTGAAGAGTCATTTTTACCTTAGGATTTGGAGTAAAGAATTTAGGCTTACTTTCCTCCTTTGGCTTGATGTCTAGCTTGGATTTGAAGGAATGTTAAGACTCCTTCAAGTTGCTCTTCCAAGAACTCAATCTAACACCATTTTGGATCTTTAATTGCTTTTCTACCATTATAGCTTTATGCAACAACTCATCCATGTCAAGAAAATTTTGTAACTCTACAATGGAAACAATTTCAGGGCGCAAACCACCAAGAAATCTTCTCATGGTAGCTTCCATGTCCTCCTCAACATAGGCCCTAATCATGATGATCTCGATCTTTTGGTGGTACTCTTCAACACTCATGGATCCTTGCCTCAATCTTTGCAGCCGCTTGAACAAGTCTCGATAGTAATGACTTGGAACAAAGTGCTTTTTTATGATGGCTTTCATTTCTTGCCATGTGCAGATTGGTCTTTCAAGATTCTGACTTCTATTTACTTGCAATTGATCCCATAAAATACTAGCATAGTCATAAAATTTAACAGTAGCAAGTTTTATCTTTTTCTCTTCACTATATATATGACACTCAAATACATGTTATATTTTCCTCTCCCGCTCTAAATACAATTAAGGATTATTTTTCCCTTGCAAATGAGGGATTTTCAATTTTATGTTGTCAAGAGCTTGTCTGCCTCTCCTAGTGTTGGGGCCTTCATCCTCGAATTGCATATCTTCATCTTCTTCATGGAACGTCCTTCTAGGACTTTTTGAGTTTGACATGGATTGGATGTCATCCAACCTAGCATTCAAACTTCGGAATTAATCTTGCATAACCATTATAAAGACTTTGAGATTTTACTCATATGATTCATCTTCTTGAGACATGTTTATGAACTGCAAAATGTTAGTGAACAACAATAAAAAATACGAACCTCACCACTCAACCTCACGTGTAAGCACTCAATAGATGCCAAACAACTCGTGTATCACACAAAACTTGTTTTTTTTTCTATAATGCAAACACAGCCTCTTACCACTCAACTTACTTTCTATAGTATCCTTATTCGAAATAAGAAACAATCAAGTAGAAGCAATAAAACAAGTGGCAGCTAAGACTAGAATCCCAAAATAAAATTGTCAAAGAATCGAAGGGGGAAATAGGGTGTGGAAAATAAACAAAAAGTAAAGGAGACGAATATGCAAAGGGAAGGGGACTTGAAAGGAATGGAAGGCTCAATAACTTTGAAACAAGAGGAAAAGAAAGGAAGTTAGCACTAAGAGTATTAAGAAAGAAAAATGATGGGATAGTGGAGAAACTTGGAAACCAAGGAAAATAGTATAAGGAATGAATTAAGGAAGTGATTACCTCAAGGAAAGTCACAAACTTGAAGCAAAAGAAAGATGAATGAGGCAAGAAAAAAATAGGAAACTAAAGGCAAAATAGGAAAGTAATTAAAATAAGAAAGTGAAGCAAATAGGAAAGAAAGCAAGTTCGAAGCAATACAAAATAAGTACGTGCAATTCAAGTTTAAACAATAGGAAAGATGTTATCTTTACTTGATTGCAATTACGAAAGTAGCAAACTTGGAGTCCACTTCTCTAGATATTGCAACACACACTCTGATTGTTTTTTCTTTGCTTTTTTTATTTTTTTATTTTTTTGACTTCTTCTTCTCTTTTTTAAGATAATTTAAATTTCACACGAATAAATATGGAAACAAAAAAATTCCAAGCAGTTTCAGAAGCTGGACACTTTCAAATTTCAACTTAGTGTAACTTGCTCTATAAGATTAGATTGGAATGATTCTAAAACGAGGAGAAAGAAGAGATTCTGAACCTTAAGAAACACCTATTAATCAGGAAAAAACTAAAATAAAAAGCGAACGAAACAATGGATGAAAAATGGAAAGAGAAGGAGAACGAAAATAAATAACACAAAAGAATAACAATTTAAAATATAACAACCAAAGCTCTGACACCAAATGATGGAAGACCCAATAGGAAACTGTCCTAGAGAATCATCAAAAAGATGGAAATATGCCCCGGAATGGCTAGAATCAAACACACATTAAAGCACAAGAAACAAAATTGAAAAGACAGAAATAGAAAAGAAAGAGAAAAGGGGTTAGAAGAATCTTGGTCAATGGAAAAAACCCTAAGAGAACTTGTCTCTTACAACCCTAGCAAGAATGTTGGTCAATGAAAAGAACCTAAGAGAACTTATTTCTTAGAACTCTAACCTTGGTACCCCATAAATGAAGACCACTCCTTTGATAAGTCAAGTATTCTCAAAGAATACAAAGAAAACAAGAATGCTCTCAATAATACTCAATATTATTTCTGAATGAAAATCCCCTTCAAAGTACATAAAGGGTGCCTATTTA
>JAOQMS010046841.1:0-32673 GCA_027563885.1 Erythroxylum longipes | reverse complement strand
TGTTCACAGACGAAAGGATTCGTCTATGTTACTGTTCACAAACTCCTTCCGTGTTTTGGTTCTTCTATGTTCTCCTATACCTATCTTCTGTCCCATTGTTGACCCCTCAGACAATAGAATTAGACTCGGATGTCTTCATGGAAGTGGTAGATTTTGGAATCCTCTTTCGATACATATAAAGAACATTCCAATCCGATCCCTCTAGAGAAAGATATGATAGTCGGAAAACATCATCTGTGGCACAAATATCGTCTGTGTTACTGTTCACAGACTATGTTCACCTATACCTATCTTCTATCCCATTGTCGATCCCTTAGACGATAGAGTCAGACTTGGATGTCTGCATGGGAGTTGTAGATTTCATAATTCTCTTTCGAACTATATAAAGGACACCTTGATCCGATTCCTCTAGAGAAAGTTATGGAAATCAGAAAACATCGTCTGTGTTACTGTTCCCAGACTTCGTCTGTGTTATATTCGCGCTATCGTCTGGGTCACTGTTCATGGATATCGTCTGTCCCATTTTTGACCCTCCAGAAGATATAATTGACCTTCGAGGTCTTCATAAAAGTTATAGTTCTTGAGATTCTCTTTTGAACTAGACAAATAAACCTTGTTTTAGATGCCTATAACAAAAGTTATGCCAGTAACCCTGAAGCACCTGTATGTAAAATGGGGTCTTGCCAATGCTGTTCTTTGAGGTTCTTCAGGTTGAAATGAATAAATGGATAGTCAAAGAGTGGAGTTGAATTAATGAAGACAAGTATGAGTGATGAATATACAAAATAAGTATGTGACAGTGGTGATATCGGAGAAGAGAAGATAAAATGATAATGGTTAAGGTGTGCTCTTTGGGAGATAAGCATCACGTATTAGGTTATGCTGCATGCAAGTTGGACTTCAGAAACGGGATCTAACACTTTTGGTATCAGAGTAAGCACGAGTTAGACTCCGGAGATGGGGTCCAACATTAATATATTAGGTATTATAGTTATTTGTTGTATTTGCATGCTTCATTAACAAATCGGGAGAGTGAACCAATATCAAAATAATAGATTGGGTAATGAGAATTAAACAATCTAATAGATCACACAAATCATTAAATCAGTAATTTATACCAAGAGAGATCTCGTGCGAAGACTCAATAGTCTATTAGAGAGCTTAAGACCTAATTGGATGTATGTGTTCGCTCAAGGTTACACGTACTAAGTTTTACTAATTATAACCTTGGTAATTACTGCAAGCACATGGGTCGTTCGCGTAGTTCCTAAGGTGTCGATCTCACAAGGAAGGGAACTAGTCCTAAAATTTAAAGGCAGCTAAGTTCGAATTTAAGCTAATTAAACAACCAATGCAGAAATTAAATCAATCAATAATCAATATGAGAAATTAAAGTGCTAGAGAGTTAAAAAAATAGCAAAATCACAGCCCAACCCAAAATTGACCTAAAAATTACCAAGGGAGAGAAAGGGAATTTTAATTCAAAACTAAGAATACCTACCAATTATGCAATTATTGAATTAACGAGTCTAGGCAGTCTTAGGGTGAATTAGTCTCTTTCGAGTTATAATTCTTAACCCTAATTAGTAATCCCTAATTCAAATTATGGCAATTGCAATCTCTCAATCTACAATTGGTTCAAAACCTAAATTAGCTCTAAAATTGCCTATTAACCTACTGGGAATCTATGCTCGATCTCTCATTACATGACTCTACCAGTTTGACTCAATTCTCTACCTATTGAACCTAACTCTGATTAGCCCAAATCAATGATTTTTACTTGACTCACCCTCTCAGTTTGTTGCTGAATTATTAAGAATAGAATTGAAATCAATATCAACTCAATAAGGAAATACAATTGAATAAATTTTATTAATCTCAAGAGTCAAAATCCAAAAGTGGGTATAACTCAACATTCACACAACGAATCTAAACACCTATTTCAATTTTATTTATACATAAATAAAATTGAAATAAATGGAAATACTATCGGGAATGAAATCTTAAAGCGGCGACGGTAGGAAACCACCTGTTCCGAGAAGTACTTTGGATTTAGCACATCTCTGTGATTCTCTTCCTTTGTCTCCTTTCTCAATCTCTTGATCTCTCTCTAGGTCTCTCTTGAATTCGACATAATTTCGCTCTTTTGGCATGATTCTCTTCACTCTCTAATGACTATTAGCAGCTGTCTTGTAGTGTGCCATTTATTCTATAGCAGCCTTAGGTCAAACTCGGGGTCAAAATGATCTGAAAAATCACTCAAAATTTGAGCTTTCGTGTCAGCCCTATACAGGGCACAAAACTGGTGATTTATCTTTTCTGTGACACTCTCTGTCATGATTGTGGCCCCTAGTGCACGCCCGTGGCTTGACTTGACGCTCTCTGTCATGATCGTGGCCCCTATTGTATGATCGTTACCTGGCTACTTCTGGCTCTTCCTTCTCTTTCACGATCGTGGCCTATGTCTTTTAGCCTGAAACTCTTTAAATCTTCATTGTTCTTCCCTGTTTACCCTACAACACTAACACACACATCAAGGTACCTCAAAAATATAACAATTAAGCACAAAGATTCATAGTAACCCATAAAAGACATATAAACATACAAACTAACATAATTAACACATAAACACATAAACACACACTTAACTCTCAATTTAACGCTAAATACTTACCATATTACACCCTAAAACATCATGCAAAATGCAGCTATCAACATCCCAACACTTAAATGTTTGCTTGTCCTCAAGTAAACAAAACAACAAAACACATAACACACAATGCAAAAATGAGACAATGACTCTGACTTCATGAAATAACTTTAATCTTGGACACAATCATTTGAATTATAGCAAATCATTGAAAAAAAAATATGTCTAGGGCTTTAAACTAAATATACAACTAAATCAAGACCTAAGTGTTACTTAGTTACCCTTTTCAATTGTACACACATATTAATAAATCTTTGGTCCCTCAAACTTTATAACTTTTCCTAAGTATAATTCCATGAAAATTCAAGCTTACTATAAGTCTAGTAGGTGTTTATTTAAAACACTTTTTTAAATTTTTATTTAAACCAAGACTTAGTCTTTTACTCGGAGGCCAACATTTGTGATGAATGTCAATCCGGCTACTTAACTAAGTCATTTATTAAACAACTTGGTTGGAACGTCATTATAGCCTTTTTAAGCAAAGGTACACATTTGTGATGCGTGTCGATCCGATTACTCAGCTACATCATGTTTTCAATTGGCTACTAGCTCTATTAATAGTAATTTATTAAACTAACTTTTTTTTAGCTATTCGTTTTCATGAAAATATTAGTTAAGTTACTTAACCTAAAAAGAATTCAATTTATTAATGAATGTGACAATCTAGAGAGTCCAAATTTACACAAAGTCCAAATTACACTGTATATTTATCCAAAGGCACCATATTTCACTAATTTCGTAGGCTAATGATTGTTCACAACTAGATAGACTATGTCCCAAAATCAAATAAATTTCACTCAATCTAAGTCATTGACACATTCACTTACTTCACACAATGTAATCTATTACTATCATATAGTATGCAAAATTCACATACAAAAGAAAAACACAGGATCCCTCCCCACACTTGAACAACACATTGTCCTTAATGTGAGAAGGAAACACACACAACACATACACGAAGGGTAAAGACGAAAGCTTAAGTAACAAAGAACAAATAAAATTAAGAATAGCAATAATAACAATAAAACTAAAAAATAAACATAAAAATAAACAAAACAAAATAAAATTGAAGAAAATTTTAGGTTATACTAGGATCCTAAGGTGACGGTGATGGTGTCGGAGGTGAGAGTTGAACACCCAGAGACTCGAAATACTAATGGATCCATCGGATATCTCGACTTTGGCGTCATTTCTTGCACGCCATCTCCACAAGTGTTCTGTTTGTCTTGGATATTGCATCCAAAACCTTCTTCCAGCCTTGCTCTTCCTCTTCTTCTTCTTCTGATTCTTCACTTGTTGACTCCTCCTATCGAGGATGCACTACACTCGAACTCGCTTGACCTGCCCTCGGCAGCATATATGTCTTCTCGTGAATCTTTCGCAGACTTATGTTCATGGAATGGATGAACTCCGCCTAGAATAAATTGTGGTGATTAAGGAAGTCGAGAGGGTGAACTGTTAAGCCCCTTCATTCTAGAACAAAATGTTCACAATGGCTGATACCATGTACCCAATTCCCAGGTGGTTGCTCCGCTTATGCAGAACTGCAGTAATGGTATTAAGGACATGGGTGGACATGCATACTGGAATACTGTGATCCATGTACCACAATATAAGATATTCCTTCACAGAACAATTGTTGGTTTCTGACTATATTCCTTTGTAGAACACTTGTTGGTTTCTGACTTGTCAGAAATCAGCTGACACATAAATTTGCGTAGCAATAAGTGTTTATGTGATCGGATAATGTTGTTGTGTCCATTCTTTGCATAGAATCGCTCAATTCCAATCAACTCACGCCAATATTGGGAGACACTGAAATCGTCATGTTGATCAATGATGGTGGATTCAGGGAATCCACACATCTCACACATGAGTTCTACAGTTAATTCATATGCTCTCTCGCCCAATCTAAACCATATTTCCTTAGTGGTCCTAGCAAAAGTTAAGGAAGTAAAGAACTTTAGAGTAAGTTCCTCATAAATAAGAATTGGAATCGTATGAATGGGCCCCACTGAACTCTCTCGGCTAGGTTCTCTACCTGCTTACGGAGTCCTAGCCTATCTAATGTGTCAGCATCAAAGTATTTGGGAACTAAAATTTGCCTAGAACAAAGGGATCGGAAATGAATACCTTCCTCCATAGTGTAGGTAGGAAATGGTGCTCTGAAGTCCACAGCTCAGTTCCTTCTCCCTCGTCCTATAACTTTCTGGCTTCTATAAGGCTCCCATCGGGCTGATTGCTTAATCTGTGGCATGGTTGCAGTAGAATGTAGAAGAATTTAGGAAGGTAAAAATTATAGTGAGAGATTGGAACATTTGTAAACTAGAATTATAGAGAGATAAATGAAATTGAAAGTGAAAGTGAAAGAGAAGTAAGATCTGAATATATAGGTGGTGAAAAGGGTAAAATGGTAAAATTTTCATTTAAGAAAATGTTCCCACCCTATTCCTTCATAGTCGCAGGCCACAATCGTGGCCTACCATGCCACGATCGTGGCATGCGACATACCACCACAAGCATTCTCAATCACAGGCCATGACCGTGGCCTAACTATACTCAGGTTCTTCCTTGCTCTTTTCTAATTCTTTTCTCCTTCACGTCATGATTCTTTTTCACTTCTCTTTATACGTATGTGTATTCTTCCCTATGATTCCGAACTCCTATTATTCTTTTTTATTTTATTCAAACTAAACAGAAATAAAACTAACTACAGAATTCGGCTAATCTAGGAAAAATTCAACACGAAGCTAATTTTCCTATAGGTTGCCTCCCATGCAGCGCTTCTTTTAACGGCAGTAGCTCGACGCTAATTTTATACTCAAGGTGATTGGAATTAATGGTTCGATGGTAGCATCGCCATTAATCTCAGAGTTTGAACCTTCGCTACGATAATATAACAACCACCATCCTTGCAATTTTCTTTGCCTTGTTTTCTTCTTCGTGTGCGCTTCTTTGGGGAAGCATTCCCAGGATCCTCCATGTCCTCCCATTTGCCTCGAGGTTCAGGTTACTTAAGATCCACTTGAGTTGAAGAAGCTCTGTTCTCTCTAACCGTCACCTTAAAGATCAAATTTTCCTTTCCAACTCGTAGAGTTAGTTCACCCCCATCTACATCAATAATTGAGCGTGCAGTGGCCAAAAACGGTCTTCCAATAATTATTGGGGTATCCTCATCTTCACTAATGTCCAAAATATAGAAGTTTGTTGAAAAGGTAAATTTACCAACCTTTACAGGCACATCTTCTATAATCCTCATTGGTCTGTGGGAAGTCTTATATATCATCTTAACAAAAAATTTGGTGGGCACTCACGCCTAAATCCACGAATGCCCTGTCTATAATGATGTTGTTGATACTACAAGAGATGAAAAAGTCTGCTAGATCATCCTTCTTCACAATGTTGGGGTTGTCCTCTAGTGGTTGCTCCTCAACCTTCTTCTTGACGGACTCTTGTAGTTTGAGTTTTGACTGTATTTGGTCTGTCACTTTCTCAATCTTATTATGCTCGATATCCCACAATTCTTTCGCTTTCCTTTTTGCATATAACTCTCACTGCTACGTAATAGGGAACGAAAATACCCGTCTAGTTACTTGAATTGATTCCATCACGGGCTCAATCGAAAGGTCTTTTTCAATTTCTTGACCTTGTTCTCCATTTTCTGTCGTTTCCTGCACTTGTGAGTTTCTCTATCCTGAGTCTAAGTTATGACCATGATATGCTCCTTCGAATTTGACTCGGTGTTATTTTGAAGGGTTCCAACATTCTGAGTCTACATTGCTTCCACTAATTGGCCCACTTAGATTTCTAAATTATGTATTGATGAAGCATGATTTTTTGTAACTTGCTCAAATTTACTCTCGAGCCTCCTATGTGCTTTCTCCATACCTCCTATCTTCTCCAAAATCCTGTCCAACTTCAAATCCATTGAGCTTGTCTCATCCTACTAGAAGCTTAATTACTCTTGAGGCCTAAACTACCCTCTATTATTGTTGTTCGACCAAGAGAAGTTAGGGTGATTCTTTTACCCATGGTTATATATGTTAGATTAGGGATTATTACCCCCTCCACGTTCGAATTGGGCCCTTATATAATTAACTTACTCCAGGTTACCATCTCTCATCAGATAGCAGTCCACCGTATCATGATCCAATTGGTCGCATAACTCACACTTCAATTGCGTGGCCTTTACCATAGTTGAGGATGAAGCCTTCATATTACTAAGTTGTCGCGTCAAGTTGTCCATCTTAGCTTGCATTTTCGTCATCTGATCGATATTGACAACTCTTTTCTGCTCCCTAAATTTAATAGATTGCCTACTATGTTCACTCGCCTATAAACAGCTATTGCTGGCCATTTCCTTTATTAACTCCTCTGCTTAATCGGCCATCTTTCTCATTAACGATCCTCCTGACGCCACATCAATGGTGCCTCTGGTATATGGGTTCACTCCGTTGTAGAATGTCTGCAGCAAGAATTCCTTCGGTAAGTTATGGTGTGGGCATCTCCTCTGTAGATCCTTATAACGCTCCCACGCTTCATAAATAGACTCCCTGTCACCTTGTTGGAAATTTTTAATCTCCTTAGTAATTTTGATGGTCTTTGTTAACAGGATTATTTATCTAAAAAGGCACGCACTAATTGTTCCCATGTTGTAATGTTAGTGGGGCTCAGTGATTGATACCAAGCTTTCGCTCTATCCCTAAGCATGAAAGGAAATAGCCTAATCCTCACTACATCTTATGACTTTTGGTGATATTGAAAAGTATAACAGATCTCGATAAAACTCACGATGTGAGCATTCGGGTCTTCATTTGCTAGTCTATAAAATTGGACGTTTTGCTGAAGCATATTTAGGAGGGCTAGCTAATTTCAAATGAGACTACTTAAACCGGCAGTCTAGCCACTCCTTGGTTTGCAGGATTAAACCCTAGCCTCATAAAATCCATGAGGGTCCTCTGTTGTTGCCTACGAGGGTTGACTTCTTGATCCATGTTTCTTTGGAATTCCTCAGTCATTTGTGCTTTCTCAATCTCTTCTTCTTCTTCTTACCAAGCTTTCTTAAGGGTTCGTTCTTAACGAGTTATATCTAAATCTAAAGTCTCCGCTGCATGACTCGAATCCCTCGTGACTCTTGTGTTCATGCAAGAGCACGATTCCTAAGTAAAACTAACAAAAATTAAAGAAAAAAATTTAACCTGTTCTAACGCCTTAAACTATAGAATTAAATTACCTTCCCCAGCAATGATGCAAAAAACTTGTTTGCTCAAGGTTACACATACTAAGTTTTACTAATTATAATCTTGGTAATTATCGCAAGTGCACGAGTCGTTTGTATAGTACCAAGGTGTTGATCCCATGAGAAAAGGAACTAGTCCTAAAATCTAAAGGTAGCTCAGTTCGCAATTAACCTAATTAAACAACTAATGCATAAATTAAATCAATCAATAATCAATATGAGAAATTAAGTGCTAGAGACTAAACAAAATAGCAAAATCACAGCCCAACCCAAAATTGACCTAGAAATTACCAAGGGAGAGAAAAGGGATTTTAATTTGAAACTAAGAAAACCTACCAATTATGCAATTATTGAATTAACGAGTCTAGGCAGTCTTAGGGTGAATTAGTCTCTCTCAAGTTATAATTCTTAACCCTAATTAGTAATCCCTAATTCAAATTATGGCAATTGTGATCTTTCAATCTACAATTAGTCCAAAACCTAAATTAGCTCTAAATTTGCCTATTAACCTACTGGGAATCTATGCTCGATCTCTCGTTACATGACTCTACCGATTTGACTCAATTCTCTACCTATCGGTTCACCTAACTCTCATTATCCCAAATCAATGATTTTTACCCGACTCACCCTCTCAGCTTTTTGTTGAATTATTAAGAACAAAATTGAAATCAATATCAACTCAATAAGAAAACACAATCGAATAAATTTTATTAATCTCAAGAGTCAAAATTCGAAAGTTAGTATAAACATAAACTCAACATTCACATAACGAATCTCAACACCTATTTCAATTCTATGCATAAATAAACTGAAATAAATGGAAATAATGTCAAGAATGGAATCTTAAAGCAGTGACGATGGGAAACCACCTATTTTGGGAAGTACTTCGCGTCTAACACGTCTCCGTGTTTCTTTACCTTTGTCTCCTTTCTCAAACTCTTGATCTCTCTCTAGGTCTCTCTCAGATTTGACAGAATTTCACTCTTTTGGCATGGATATCTTCACTCTCTAATGACTACTTCTGGTTGTCTTATAGTGTGCTATTTATCCTATAGTAGCCTTAGGTCAAAATCGGGGTCGAAACAGTCTAAAAAATCACTCAAAATTTGAGTTTTTGTGTCAGCCAGACACAGGGCACTATCGTGGCCCTGCCTGCCACCATTGTGACTAGTGATTTACCCTTTCTGTCATTATCATGGCCTGAAGTGCACGATCATGGCCTGGCTGCTTTTGGCTCTTCCTTCTCCATCACGATCGTGGCCAATGTGCACGATCGTGGCCTACGTCTTTTAGCCCGAAACTCTTCAAATCTTCATCGTTCTTCCCCGTTTACCCTGCAACACTAACACACACATCAAGGTACCTAAAAAATATAACAATTAAGCTCAAAGATTCATACTAACCCGTAAAAGATACATAAACATACAAACTAACATAATTAACACATAAACACACACTTAACTCTCAATTTAACAGTAAATACTTACAAGATTACACCCTAAAACATTGTGAAAAATGCAAATATCAACTTTTTACTAATTGAGAGATTGAAATTTCTATAATTCAATTAGGGGTTATGATTTAGGATTTAATAATTACAAATTGAGAGAGAATAATCCATCCTTCAAAAGTCTAGGACAAATACCATATTAACACAAAAGTAGTTATGTTAGCATTTGATGATAGGATAAATCCCCATCTCATAATCGGCTAATCATCCTTGTGTGATTTTTGATTGTTTATTGGTGGTGCTCAATTTTAATTTCTTTTTGTTAGGTTTACAATTTCATTTTCAACCAAGCCATATTTGCTTATTGACTTTTCTATATAGTTTTCCTTTTCATTTTAGTTATCATTTGAGCCTTAGACAACTTAGAATTACATTACTTCACCAACTCCTTGAGGTATCGATACCTCATATATTACATTCATGACCTGTACACTTGTGGTAATTTAAGGGATAAGAAATTGTCAAACTTGCCCACTCGATCAAGTTTTTGGTGTCATTGCCGAGGAGTTATTAGGGTTAGTTTAATTCTTTTATTCTAAGGAGTTTTCATCACTTTTATGTCCGTGCAATTGCATGAACACAAGAGTTACTAGGAGTTGGATTCGAATAGCCAAAATTTTAGAACTTGACACTACCTGGTTAGAGCGAGCAATCCAAAGAGTTAAAGGTGAATAAGAAGAGAATACAGAAGCAACCATGGCTGAGGAAGTTCATCAAGAGTTTCAACAAGGAGGAAAGCAAGGGAACCAATTACAGACCGTCATGGATTTCATGAGAGTAGGATTTAATGCGACCAATCAAGGTGTCGCTAAACCAACTGTTCAAGCAGCTTCGTTTGAAATAAAACCAACCTTATTAAATATGCTACTAACTAATGTTCAATTTTACAGGCTAACTAATGAGGATCCTAACAATCATATAGCCAATTTCTTAGAAATATGCGATACTTTTCGATATCATGGGATGTCGGAAGATGCCATTAAGATGAGGCTATTCCCTTTCACACTAAGGGATATCACTCATTAAGTCCCACAAATGTTACAACTTGGGAACAATTAGTGCAAGCGTTTTCAGATAAGTACTTCCCCCTCACAAAGACGACAAAGATAGTCAAGGAAATCACAAACTTTCAACAAAGTGATGGGGAATCACTTTATGAGGCTTTGGAAAGTTACAAAGATTTGTAAAAAAGTTGCCCTCACCATAACCTACCTAGCGAGTTCCTTTTGCAAACCTTCTATAATGGAGTGAACTGTAAGGCCCCAACATATACCTTAGAAGTATTATAGCATGTCTAGGGTGCACTAAGAAGTGAACATAACAAATGAATTAAGTGCATCTAAGTATAGTAAGAGACATAATGGTACTTAATGTAAAAGATTTGGGTAAATGGGTAATTTGCTAGTTTTGACATGAACATACCTTTGTAATTTGGCTATATCTTGGCCTCTATACCTTCAAATTTGATAATTCTAATTGAAATTAATATACATACATAGATCTAAAACCTTCATGAAGGAACCGAAATTTTATTATGCCTCTAAGGTTTTTGAATTCTGGCTTGAAGTTAAGTTATGGTTGTCGTCCCTGCTTTCAAACAGCCTGTAGTGTTCTGGGTATAACTCCCAAAATAACAAAATTGCACGAAATTTATTACATTAGAAAATTAAAACATAGGGAAATGAAATTAATTGATAATATTGTAGGCCAATGTGGGATCTAAAGGAAACAGAAGGACCAATATGCAATTTTTCTAAAGTTAACACATGGACTAATTGGATTAAGGCATGTGTGACCAATAATAATAAAGCATATGTATCCAATAGGAATAAAGCGTATATGTGAGTCATAAAATTTCTGGAATGGGGATATGGAGAGGGTAGATGCACGAAATTTTGGGGGTTCTAAGTTCAAAATTTTCTCCTCTTCATTTCACCTTCTTGATCCCAACATTTTTTATGTAAAAAATCAAGCGAATCTTAGGTAGAAATCAAGATAAAAGTTATCTCTTCACCTTTATCTCTTACCAATTTGCTTATGAAGGAATTAAATTATAAGGATGTAATTGGGATTGAGAGGTATATTTTTGGTGTTTTAGTTGGTAAGTCAAGCAAAGCCAAAGAGGAAGGGAAGCAAAAGCAATAGAAAGATTTACTTTGTCAATTTTCAAGTTTAAGACTTCACTTAGTTGATTTCTGTATTTGTGTATAATTGAATGGATATAAAGATTTATTTGGATGTGCAATGGTCTCTTTAGTGTAATTTTGGTGTTACCTTACATAGAATTGGTTGAATATGACATGAGAGTATTGTGTAGTGAAATTATGTCTAGGGTTCGTTTGAGTGAGTCACATTGTTTGAGTCATAAATCAGCATACAGGCCTCCAAATTATTTTGTTTTAAATTCATGTGAAACCAAAGACATAGAACTAAATATCTATATAAGGGACTCTGACTTAATTCTAGCTCTGTGACCTTGGATATGGAGATTAAAAAAAATGACCTAATGTTGCCCCTGTTTTGGCATAGTTTGTGATATTTTGCTTATATCTCATGATTTAGAAGTCCAAAAGGTTTGATTATTAGTTCTATAGAAACTATAGACATAAAGGAAAAATTTTATAGAAGACCTCAAAACCCAGTTCTGACTTTTTCTATTGCATATTAAGGAACAAGTAGTGGGATGAATAGAGGGAGTGTCCGTCATGACCGTGGCATTGTTTTTACTTTTGATTTTTACTGAATCTTGTTTGAATTCTTTTGAATATGTATGAAATATTTCAAAAACCTACAAATAAATGAAATAGGACTTAACATGTGTTATTTGGGTGAACATTGGAATTTAAGATTGAGCATAATGCATTCCAAAGAAAACTTACTTGTATATAACTGATTGCTATGCATATGTATTACCCATATATGTATAGTATGATTATAAAAGTGCAATTTTGACACCCTCCAATTGGTGGTTAGTTATGACTTGCATGTATGAACGTAGATGTATATTTTATGACTTCAAACGTATATCATGTTTAATATATTAATTGTGAAATTTGCAAATGGTTAAAGGAAATGTTATAGTGCCTGCTTTATTGTCTTGCTTGTGTATAAATAGGCAAGCCTATAGGGTTACATTGTAGTTGCTACAGTTTGACACCATCGATGTCCACAGTTTGATACCTTTGGTTATCCACAGTTTGATCCCTTTGGGTATCCACAGTTTGATATTTTCAGATATCCACAACACACGTTATTCACCCCAAGTGAAAATATGCAAGCCTAAAGAGATATAAATAAGAAATACGATATGACAACATAAATAATCAATATATGAATGAGCATTTGCATTTGTATCAATAATTTGTATCATTGAGTGTTGAATATCAATGTTTGATTTTTTAAGGTGAATTTATGATATATGATAAAATATTGAAGCATGTTTGTATTTTTTATTTGATTAATTATGCCATCATTATTTATATTTATGCGATGTTCATGAATGTATGTTCTTGGCGGATAATTGCTGTGAGTAGCCATCAAAAATAAGTGTTTCCCCAATAAGCTTTCAGGCTTAGCACAGGTGTTAATCCATGTAGGTCCAAGTCATGGAAGTGAGGTACGGTACAGTGAACATCTATAAGGACCAAGGCCAATAGATAGAAGAAAAAGTACTTATGGAAGGCATTTTTAGTTAAAAATGCATATAATGGTTAAAAGAAATTGTATGTTCTCTTTTTGATTACCATGTAAATGTAAAAATGTTTTATTATTATTAAATGATAATGTTAAGCATTAGGGAGTTTTGTAATATGTATAGGTATAGCATTAAACTGAAATGCATGTTATAAATGTATGTACAGGAAATTGTTTGCCTTATATATGGGTGGTTGCAGGTTCCGTATAGGGGGTATTACATTTTGTGGTATGAGAGTCAGGTCTGGGCAATTCTGACCACTAAGAGTTTAGTAATTTTTGATAAGGTTTAATGTTGTTTTTCCCTAATCCAAATGTCCCTGTTTTCTTATAGATAGTAGAGATGGAAAGATCTCATGATGCTGAGGAGGAGTCAGTTGATAGTGTGGTAGGGGAGATTAGTCAGTTTTGGGTCCTCCTGCACCTCCAAGGGGTGAAGTACCAGTACCATCAGTACCTGGGGAGGTGTTTCTAAAGCTTTCACATGATATAGTGAGATTAATGGATAAAACGATCGCACCTAAAGCTCCTATAGAAGTTTTGAGAAAGCATGGGGCAGAAGAATTTGCAGGCATGACTCTAGAAGAATAAGATAAAGTATAATACTGGTTAGAGCGGACACAAAGGGTTTTAGATGAGATCAAGTGTCCATCCGAACAAATGATTACCTGTGTTGTCTCTCTCTTACAAGGGGTAGCCTTTGATTGGTGGAAACTAGTCCCTCTTCATCCTTAACTACCTAACCCTCTGACTTGGGTGTTCTTAAAGAAATATGTCACAAAGGCTTATAAAGCTGCTCAATGGAAGCATTTCTTGAATTTGAGACAAACGAACCTATCTGTGGCTGAGTATGAAAAGGAGTTTAACCAGTTTAGCTAATGATCGAGATGTTTACTTTATGAAATTTTTTTAATATTTATAACCTCGATATTTTTGCAAGCGCACAGGTTATTCGTGTAGTACCTAAGGTATCGATCCCACGAGCAGGGTTAATATGGTCCTAAAATCTAAGGCTTAACTAAATTTTGTAATAAATCAAAGTAATAACTAATGCAGAAATTAACCAATCAAACAATCAATATCAAGAATTAAACTCAAAAAATATAAACAAAATAGCAATTTTGCACAACCTAACCCAGAATCAACCTAGAAACTACTAATTGAGAGAGGGGGGGTTTAATATGAAATTAATGAAAACCTAATCAATTATGTAATTATCGAATTACTAGGTCTAAACGATCCTAGGGTGGATTACTCTCTCTTGAGTTATAATCTTTAACCACCCTAACTTATAATCCCTAATTTAAATTATAGAATTGTAATCTCTTGATTTTCAATTTACCCAAAACCTAAATTATTTCTGAATTTGTATAATAGCATATCGGAAACCTATGTTCGATCTCTCGTTACACAATTTTACCAGTTTGATTCAATTCTTATTTATCAAACTACCTAACTCTCGTTAGCCCAATTTGATGATATTCACTCGGTTCACCCTTTTAGTTTATTACCGAATTATTGAGCACAGATATTGAATCACAAATCACTCAATGAAAACACAATAAATCAAACTTCATTAATCTCAAGAATCAAAATCTCGAAGGTGAGTTTAAACAAAATAAACATTCAACCACAAATATTCCCAATGATTATCCTAATTATATACATCAATAAAATTGAAATAAAAATAAAAATACTATCAGAATGGACTCGTAGAGGCAGTTCTGGGAAGTAATTCGAGTTAAGCTTCTTCTCTATCCCTCTCTTCCTTCAACTCCTTCCTCAAATCTCTCGATATACTCTCTAGAGTTTTGGAATTGACTGAGGCAAAAAGGCTTCAAAGGATGCTCTTTTTGTTCCTTAATGTTCTATTATATCTTGGAAGCCCTAGGATTGATTCAGGGTTGAAACGGTCTGAAAGGTCCCATGAAATTTAACGTTTTCAGTTGTTTTCGTGTCTGCCCAATGCAAACCATGATCGTGGCCAATGCCTAACCCTCTCTGTCACAATCGTGGTCTAGTTTAAAGCTCTTTGTCACAATCGTGACCCAAAGTGCACAATTGTGGCCTGGGTCTTATTGGCTCACCTCTTTCTGTCACGATCGTATGCTGTGGTTTTCACTCGAAACTCTTTGAAACTTCTCCGTTCTTCACCGTTTACCCTGAAATGTTAACAAACACATCAAGGTACCTCAAAAATATAACATTTAAACTCAAAGACTCATACTAACCCATAAAAACACTTAAACACATAAACTAACACAATTAAAACATAAATGCACACTAAACACTCAAATTAACACTAAATACCTAACAAATTAAAGTCTAAAACATAATTCAAATCACAACTATCAATATGCCCAAGCTTAAACATTTGCTTGTCCTCAAGCAAGCAAAACAACAAATACATAGCACATATACAACACACAGTGCAATAATGAGGCAATGGCTTCAACCTCATGAAATAAATTTAATCTTAAACACGATCATACAAGTTATATCTAATCATTAACATTCAAAATCTATGTCTATGGGCTTTGAACTAAATATAAAAATTAATGGAGATATAAGTGTTAATTTTTTTACCCTTTTCAATTGCACACACGCATTAATAATTCTTTGGTCCTTCAGACTCTGTGACTGTTCCTAAGTATATTTTCATGAAAATTCAAGCTTATTATAAGTCCGGTAGGTTTATTAAGGAAACATAATTTTTTATTATTTTTATTTTGTTCTTAAATATAGACATAGTCTTTTTACGTGGAGGCAAACATTGGTAATGAATGTCGATCTGGTTACTAAACTAAGTCATGTTTTTATTAAACAGCTTGTTTGAAACATCATTATAGCTCTTTGATGCGAAGGCACACATTTGTGATGTGTGTCAATCCGGTTACTCAGCTATATCACATTTTCGACTAGCTACTGGCTCTATTCATAACCCGAAGATCAATGGAATAGTAATTTATTAAACATATTTTTTATTTATTTTATTGCCTACCTTATTATTTAAGCTACTCATTTCCACGAAAAATACTAGTTAAGCTACTTAAGTTAAAAAGGCCTCAAATTATGAATGAATGTGACAACCTAGAGGGTGCTCAATTTACACTAAATCCTAATTAAGTTGTATATTTATCCAAAGATCCCTAATTATCTAATTTTTCAGGCTAATGATTATTCGCAACCTATTGACCTTTGTTTAAAATTAAAAAAAATCACTCGATCTAAGCCATTGACACATTTAAACAATTCACATAATGCAACCTAAACAAACTCTCATACAAAATGCAAAATTCACACTCAAGGTAAAAACACACAACCCTCCCCACACTTGAACAACACAATGTCCTCAATGTGAGAAAGGTACACAAACACACTAGGGGAAATAAAACACTATACGAAAAACATAAGAATAAAATACTAAAAAATGAAAAGAAAAGGGTTAGAACGCGAAACTGTTTATGGTGATAAAGGTGGTGATGGTGATAGTGTTAAGACCAAATCCGTTTCACATCGAGAGTGTTTCCCTATCTTATACATGATTCAAGAGAGCAAAAGAATTAGCAATCCAAACTGTTCCAAATCATTCAAACTTCTTTAAGAATTTAAAACAAACCTAACTACACAATAATTTAAATCTAACTACTAAACGTGCTAATTTATGGTCATTAGCGTGACATTCATCCTTTAAAATTCAATCCGGATCAATTATGAGCAGCTTGCTTCCACCTTTTTCATTAAAAATCAATTTTGTAGCCTGCGAGTTAGCTACAAATTGCAAAATGTTCATAAGGACAATATTGATCAAATTATAAAAACCAATTAATTTTAGTAATGTCCTTTTCACTAACAAACTGTCAATAAAATAGGGAATAATAAAACTCCCTAAATCATTTATTAAGTCTAGTGGTTTGTTTAGAAAAAGGGTGAGCTGCTCTTGTTCTTCCTTAGTCACTTCCTTTTTTCTTCTTCTTTTGCTTCACGAACAGAGACTTTCATAGCTTCTTCAAAATCGATGTCCGTTGTCAACTTTTCTTCATCCTCATGCTCTTTTGAAGATTCGACATCATCAACTCTTATGAATGGTATTCTCAGTGGAGCGGAGAAGGAACATAGGGAGGGTCCTCATTCTTTTCTTCATCATTTTTCTACTTCTCTTGGCCTTCTACGGAGTGGCTTTCAGCCGGTCTTTTTGTTAGTTCTCCTAACTCTTTTCCACTCCTAAGTGTGATAGCCTTAACTTGCTCTCTTGGATATACTTCCATGTTGCTTGAAAATTTTCCCATACTTTTTATAGATAACACATTGGCAAGTTGTTCCACTTGAACCTCCAGGTTGAAAACAGAAGAGGCATAAGTCCTTGTTACTTGGTCAATCTACTATTCTAACCTCTTATGGGCCTCATCTATACTTACGAGCTTGTCTATGATCTTGTCCAGTTTGGAATCGTAGTCATTATATTTAACCTGTTGATAACCATGTGACCCTTGATTTTTAAACTGAATCTCAATATTGTTTGACCAATGAAAATTTGGGTGGTTATGCCACCCTATCCGGCTATCTACTGACCAAATTATGCTCCATTAAAGTTAAATTTCTCCATGTTGATGTTTTCCCCTAAGAAACAATCAGTTGCGATATAACTCTCTTGTCTACATGACTCATATTCGTGCTACATTACTGTGACTGAAGAGGAAGATGTGGCTTTTAGGTTGTTCAATTGCTTGGTTAGGATTCCAATCTCATCCTGCTTGTTGTCATTGAGTTTGCAGCAACAATCATTCCTCCTAGGTCCCAAAAGGTTGACTACTTTCTACTTTATTTGGATGTCCAAAGACAACTAGTGTATACCACATCTTCCAATACACTGCGTACTGCTTCAACTGTTTTCCTCATTAGCTGCATCTATGGTGCTCTTTGTGGGTGGATTAACTCCAGTATGGAAGGCTTGCAATAGGAATTCGTTGGGTAGGTTATGATGAGGACAGCTCTTTTGCAACTCCTTATACTGCTCCCATGCTTTATATAAAGACTCCTCTTCATTTTGTTAGAAATAGATAATTTCCTTTATTAGTCTTGTTGTCTTGTTTAGAGGGGAATACTTATCTAGAAAAACTCACACCAACTGCTCCCAAGTTGTGATGTTAACTGGGTGGAGAGAATTCCACCAAGCCTTAGCTTGATCCCTAAGTGTAAAAGGAAAGAGCCTACTCCTAACAGCATCCTCCGACATCCCAATATATCTAAAGGTATCACAAATTTCTAAGAAATTAGGTAAATGAGTATTGGGATCCTCATTGGCTAATCTGTAGAATTGCACGTTGGTTCGCAACATGTTTAGCAATGATGATTTGATATTTGCTTGCACCGGTGGTCGCATAATACCTTGATGATAGGCATTAAGCTGTGGCCTCATGACGTCTATAAGGGTTCGTCACTCTCTATGATGTATTTCCTCCACCATCCTTCTTTCCATCTCTGTTTAGCGTTCAACTCTTAGGATTCTCCATTGTTGTCTTATGATATCCAAGTTGATGTATCGTCTATTTTATACCCATTTTTTTAAAACACAAAAGATAGTGAAAAAGCCTTAAACTAAATAAATAAACTAATCGCCTCCCCGATAACGGCATCAAAAACTTGATCGAGGTGTTTATGTTATAAAATTTTTTAATATTTATAACTTCGATATTTCTGTAAGCGCATAAGTCATTTGCGTAGTATTTAAGGTATCGATCCCAGGAGCAGGGTTAATCTAGTCCTAAAATCTAAGACTTGCCTAAATTTTGCAATAAATCAAAGTAATAATTAATGCAGAAATTAACCAGTCAAACAATCAATATCAAGAATTGAACTTATAAAATATAAACAAAATAGCAATTTTGCACAACCTAACCTAGAAACTACTAATTAAGAGAAAGGGGGTTTTAATCCGAAATTAATGAAATCTAATCAATTATGCAATTATCGAATTACTAGGTCTAGACAGTCCAAGGGTGGATTACTCTCTCTCGGGTTATAATCTTTAACCCTAATTTATAATCCCTAATTTAAATTATGGAATTGTAATATCTTGATTTCCAATTTACCCAAAACCTAAATTATTTATGAATTTGTCTAATAACGTAAACGGAAATTTATGCTCGATCTCTTATTACAAGATTTTATCGGTTTGATTCAATTCTTATCTATTAAACTACCTAACTCTCGTTAGCCCAATTTGATGATATTCACTCGGTCCACCATCTCAATTTATTACCAAATTATTGAGCACATATATTGAATCACAATTAACTCAATGAAAACACAGTAAATCAAACTTCATTAATCTTAAGAATCAAAATCCCAAAGGTGAGTTTAGACAAAATTGACATTCAACAACAAATATTCTCAATGATTATCCCAACTTTATATATCAATAAAATTGAAATAAAAATGAGAATAATGTAGGAATGGACTCGTGGAGGAAGCAACTACAGGAAACCACCTGTTCTAGGAATTGCTTAGCTTCAAGCTTCTTCTTCGTGTCTCTCTTCCTTCGTCTCCTTCATCAAATCTCTCGATATGCTCTCTAGGGTTTTGGAATTAACTGATGCAAAAAGGCTTCAAAGACTGATCTCTCTGTTCCTTAATGTTCTATTTATATCTTGGAAGCCCTAAGGTTGATTCAGGGTCGAAACGGTCTGAAAAGTCCCATAAAATTTGACGTTTTCAGCTATTTTTGTGTCTGTTCGACACAAGCCAACAATGTGGCCCTACCTGCCACGATCGTGGCTAGCGACTAGCGACTAACCTCTCTGTCACGATCGTGGCCTAGTTCAGAGCTCTTTGTCACGATCATGGCCTAGGTCTTGTTGGCTCACCTATTTCTGTCATGATTGTGCCACGATCGTGGGACATGGTTTTGGCACGAAACTCTTCGAAACTTCTCCGTTCTTCGTTGTTTACCCTTAAACACTAACAAAAACATCAAGGTACCTCAAAAATATAACCTTTAAGCTCAAAGACACATACTAACCCATAAAAACACTTAATCACATAAACTAACACAATTTAAAAAATAAATACACCCTAAACACTCAAATTAACATTAAATACCTAACAAAACATAATGCAAATCAAAACTATCAGCAGTTATGCTCTAGAGTTAGTTCTAACAAAGGCCTTTCGATCTCAACAATTTGAGGATGGATTAAATGATTCCATTAAAGAGTATCTTGTGGCGGTAACTTCTCTATAACAGGAGAGTTATTATCAGCTATTTAAAGTAGCTATCAGAGTAGAGAAATAAGAGATAGCCAAGAGAGAAAGGACACAATGAAGGAGTTTCGTTAGAGATGGATCATCTTTGGGTAAGAGAACCTGAAACTCATGAGGTGTGCCCCCAACAAAATTAGTCTATAGCTAAGCCACTAGAGGAAGACATTAAGGGTAGTTCACAACAACTAATACTGGTAGAAGCTTTTCAACTAGATAAGGAGATGGACCACCAGAGTGCCCACACTATACCAGGAGACATTGAGGCATCTACAGGTGGTTGACTGAGGCTTGTTTTAAATGTGGGGATACGGATCATTTGATGGCTAATTATTTACAAGGCCTGGGACATATTAAAGCATCACAGGGGAGCAGAAGGGCATTCAATACTCCTATGACATCTAAAGGATGAGGTAAAAGCAGAGGTGGACCCGGCCAGTCTAGGGCCATTATGAGTACAACATCTGAGTCTGTTGACTGTTCTGCAGCATCAGCCGATCGAGTATAGGCATATGCTATAAAGGCTCATGAGGAACAGGACACCCCAGAAGGTATAGCTGGTACTTTCTCTCTCTTTAATATTGATATGCATGCACCCAGTTCCACTTATACATACATTTGCACTGGCGGAGTGTGTGATAGGATTTTATCAGTAGATCGACTAGCCTATGATATATATGCGGCTAGTCCATTGGGCCATAGCGTATATGTGAATAGAGTGTATAGAGACTGCCCTATTATGATCCATGGGAAACAATTTGTTGCTAATCTAGTAGAACTACCTTTCCATGAATTTGACTGGATCTTGGGCATGGATTGGTTGTCTAAACACCAAGCTATAGTTGATTGTGGGTTGAAAACAGCTATTCTTAAAGATTCTGATGGTTCATAAATAGTGGTGCTTGCTATTCAACCTTGTCTTTTGACTAATGTGATATCAGCCATACAAGCAAGACGACTTCTTAAAAAGGGTTGTGAGGCATATTTGGCTTTAATAATTAATTCAAAAAGGGAGAAGGTGAATTTACAAGATTTATCAGTAGTAAATGAGTTTCCTAATGTGTTCCCAAAAGAGTTACTAGGTTTGCCACGTGAGAGGGAGGTAGAATTATCTACTGAAATTGTACTTAGTCCTGCTTCTATTTCAAGGGCACCTTATAGAATGGGTCCTATAGAGTTAAAAAAAGTTTAAAACTCAGTTACAAGACATTTTGAACAAAGGTTTTATCCAACCCAGTATGTCACCATGGGGACCGCTAGTCCTTTTTGTGAAAAAGAAGGACTACAATCCACAAATGTGTATAGACTATAGACAGTTGAACAAGGTGACTATAAAGAGTAAGTACCCATTACCTATAATAGACGATTTATTTGATCAGTTGAAAGGTGTAGGAGTGTTCTCAAAGATTGATTTTCGGTTAAGTTATTACCATCTTCAGGTAAAAGATGTAAATGTTCTAAAGACTGCATTCAGGACCCAATATTGCCACTATGAGTTCTTAATTATGCCTTTCAGACTAACCAATGCATCGATTGCTTTCATGGCTCTAATGAATAGAACATTTCTACCCTACTTAGACCAATTTTTATGATTTTTATAGATGATATATTCGTCTATTCGAGGAATGAAGAGGAAAATGTTCAACATTTGAGAATTGTGCTCCAGACTTTGAGAGAGGAGCAATTATTTGTCAAATTTAGCAAATGTGATTTTTGGCTAAAGGAAGTTTCTTTCCTCGAGCATATCATCTCTTCCGAAGGTATCAGGTTAGATCCCAGTAAAATTGAGGCAATTCTCAATTGGAAGTTGCCTTAGTGTAGCGCCCTGTTACCATGGGGTACATACCGGAACACCCTGAGGATATTCCAGTACATAAGCTATGATAATGGTGTGCTACATTTAATCACAACATTCACTTAACATGGCATCATCATTTTTTTATAAGGCATCATCAAGAAAGTCACAATATTTAAAACCAAAATTTTCCCCTCTTCATTTCATAAATCTGAATGTAATACATTGTAGTTTTCGAATAACCGTACATGTACATCATCATAACCTATTACAAAATAAGCTACATGAAAGAGGAAATATATAAAAAGATCTATCTAATCTTCCAATCTCAGCTGACCAACCTGTGAGCCATTTTCTTCACAAAAGTAGAAGGATTATGTTTGTACGGTCTCTCAGTAGCAAAAGTCCTCCCTCGGTCCTGAAATGTCAACGTGCAATTTTGGGTGAGTTTTGCAAACTCAGATGAGGTAACCATCATCGATGGTTCACTCAATTCATGCAACACATCAAACATGTAGACATATAATTCACATCTTTGCATTTTTTCATAAAGGATCACATATCACTTTCGGGATAATTATACCGAACATTTCATTCATACAAAAGTACACATATCAATTCTAAATGCAATGCACATGATTCAGTTTCATTTGTTACTTTGTTGTGATCGAGTGCCTCTTTTTTTTATCTCATAACCCTTAGTGGATACCGAGCTATATCGAAAAATGTCCCATATCCCTTAGTGGATACCGGGTACATACACAACTGAGCTAAAGGCTCTTATCATGTTCTGAGCTTTAAGATCTTTTACTGGCGAATCTGGTCACAACTGCTATTATCTTCCATGTATTCACGTAATGAAATGCATCATACATATTCAATGATTACACTCATTTAGTCACATTCACACTCTTTCTTATTCACATTTGTCATTGGACTTTTAGTCCGGTATTTAATGATGAAGTTGAGAACAAATAGTCAGTCATATTAATATTTAAGTAGCACTTCCAATACAATCTAAAATATAGAACTCCTCGGACAATCAATTCCCCGGAATCAACACAATCAATTTCATATTCATAAGATAATTCAAACATAATCTAACACAAACAATTAATTGAGTGAGACTGTCTAGGTTACTCAAAAGTTGTTCCTGAAGCTAATGCCTAGAAATTCTGGCAATGTCTGAATGTTGACATTCCATTTGCTCTTTTATATCACACAATATACACAAATCACAATTTGGCACAATTATAAGTGTTTATTAATGCACATGTATGTATATGAAATACGCACAACGCATGTTCATGAAAATTCCAGGTATTGCTCTATTATTCTTGTCATATAAAAATTCATATATCCAAACTCACATAAGTTTCATTTATACTTATGTTTTATACCTCAATAAAACCATAAAAATCGAAATTCCTGATTCCTTGGTCAATTCAAATTTTTCCTATAACAACTTTCAGGTCAACATTCCATGTTCTTTTTGACCAAGGACATGAAATAATTTGAGGATACTTTCTTCTATAAAATTGTTATCCTATATCTTAAGTTTCTAATGAAACTAATATCATTCAATTTGGTTTAGTATTCTATGAGTTATTCTCAAAATACTACAGACTAACCACATTTGAAACTTTGGCTTGTATATGACCATGCTGTCAAATTGTACAACTCATATCTCTCAATTCCCACATTCAAAAATTATGAAATTTATATAATTTGAAAGATAAGAGAATAAAATACAACTTTTGTGAAGAAAACTTTGTCTAATTCTGCATCTGTCAATATAGTTTACTCAACATCAACAAGACATGATATCTGTCTCGGGTAATACTACAACCTTAGTCAAAACTCAATTTCAAACCAGATTTTGAAATTCTCAGAGACAGAATTAAAAATAGATTTCTTCAGACAAGTTTTAGCCCTATATCTCTAGTTTACTCCAAAACAATAATCATTTCATCTAGATAACTACAGAACAAGTTATGTGTAAAACACAGAAGCATCATCACTAAATATGTTGCTTCTACATTTTCCAGCATTCATCTTCCAATTTTTTCCAATTTTTCCAGATTTTATTCTACTTCATTTACTCTTCATTCTCAACTCCATTTCAACTTAATAACATACACACATAAATCAAAATCCATGATTGCTTAAAAACACCAAAACATAACATATTCTTATACAATTCCAACTCCAATTCTCATTCTTTATTTCACTTCTATAAACCATCTAAATTCAAGACACCATCATATACCCTTTTCTTAACTTAACACTCACAATTTATCATTCCTCATAACACAAATATAAAATATAATTCTATTTGCCTCTTCATTCCCACATATCATCATATTTCAAACTTCCTTTTTCAAATTTAAACATCCCATAACTTATTATCATAAATGATTCATTTATCCAACAAATTATGAATACATAATCTCATTATTTACACCTACACCCATGTTAAAACAGATATATAAGAACTCATGATCATCAATCTCAATTTAGTCATTATAAATGCTTTATTAAACACTAACCCATGAAGATCAACATGTAACTTACTTGATTTAGTTCCAAATCCTTAAAAAACACACCAACCCTAGCTTTCCCATATATCTCACGACCATCATCATTCTAGGGTGGATTTGGTTGGGTTTTTAGTGAAAAAGAAAGAGAGAGCAAGTTAAGAGTAGTAAGTGAAAGATGAGAGGGTTAGGTTTAACTTGTATGGAAATTGAAGAAGCAAAAACGAGAAGAAAAAAAAAGAAGAAGATGATGATGATGTAGCTTACGAAGAGAGGGAGGGAAAGGCAATTGAAAGACAACAGTTAATTTGGTCTTTTAAATAAAAAAGTGAAGTTTCGTGAGTGGGGAAGTGGTGGCAAGTGGTGGTGACACTTGTCACTTTCCTGTGGTCCCATTTGGACCCCTTTTAAAAACTAATCCATTTAACCCCAATTTCTACTCCAATTGTCTCCAAATTTCAATCACATATGTCATTAAATCCAACTGTCATTTATAAAAATTTCCACTACCAATTGACTCTTAATTACACTACCATAAATTAATCGTCCTGTCATTTGGCATTTTTCCTAGTCCAAAAATCCCCCAAATTTCAGAAAATTTTCCTAAAATTCACCAAAATTTCTAAATCATTAAATACACTCTCTAAATCAGTTTTCAACAAATAAAAACCACAATTCTCAATAAAAATCACCTTTCACATATAGAAATCAATTATACCCAGAAATTGTCAATGAATGCATGAACAATTATTTTCATGTGCCAAAAATTCAATATTCATGTGTCAAAAATTCAATATTCATGTGTAGGTGCATATCATATTATGCATGATAATGAAATGCACTTTCTAATTTCTTAATAATCTAACATATTTACTATTCTAGCCTCAACATGGGTGACGGAATGTTACAATTCTCCCTCCTTAAAAGAAATTTCGTCCTCGAAATTCTTACCCGATTGTTTGGACAGGTGGGGATATTGTCTCCTTATATGCTCCTCCGTTTCTCAAGTGGCTTCCTCTGTTGAATGAATCCTCTAAAGGAATTTCACCAGTGGAACTACTCGATTGCTCAACTGCTTGATCTGAGATCCCACTATCTTGATCGGCTCCTCAATACGAATTAGGTTACTAGCAACCTCAATCTCTTAAGCCGGTATCATATGCGTCAGATGCAATTGGTATCTTAGAAGCATACTCACATGAAATACGTTATACAACTGAGACATCTCTTTCGGCAAAGCTAACTTGTAGCCAGAGGTCTTATCTTTCAATAATCTCATATGGACCAATGTACCTCAGGCTCAACTTGCCCTTTTCACCGAATCTCAATACTCCTCTCCAAGGTAACACTCTTAGAAACACGATGTCTCCTACACTGTATTCCATATCCCGTCGATGTTGATCCACATAACTCTTCTGTCTATCTTGAGCCGCTTTAATTCGACTTTGGATCAATTTCACCTTGTCCACAGTATCTTGAATCAATTCTGGTCCTTAAACCATTATTAGGCCCTCTTCATCCCAATACAGAGGTGATCGACACTTTCTTCCATTCAATGCCTCATATGGTGCCATTCCGATATTACTATGATAATGGTTGTTATAAGCAAACTCTATCAATGTTATATATTGATCCCACGCTCCTTGAAACTCTAATACACAAACTCTAAGCATATCCTCAACAGTCTTGATTATCCTCTTACTCTGTCCATCTATTTGAGTATGAAAGGCAGTATTGAAGTTCAACTTAGTACCCATAGTAGACTGCAAACTCTTCCAGAATCTCAAAGTAAATTTAGGATCCCTGCCCGATACAATGGACACTGGAACCCCATACAGTCTAACCACCTCATTCACATATCTCCGGGCTAACTGATCTAGTGAGTTATTCCCTCCCACTAGTAAGAAATGGGCCGACTTAGTCAATCGGTCTACTATGACCCATATAGCATCGTTCTGCCTTGTTGTTCTTGGTAATCCCATAATAAATTCCATGGTACTTTGTTCCCATTTCCACTTTGGAATAGGCAATGAATGTAGCTTCCCTACCGGATCCTAATGCTCAACCTTAACCTGCGGCATTTCATACACTTAGAAACATACTCCGCCACTTGCTTTTTCATTCCGAGCTACCTGAAATGCTGGTTCAGAATGTTATACATCTTAGTAGTACTAGGATGCATAGCATAGGCAGCCATATGAGCTTCCTTTAGAATTTCTTTCCTGAGATCATCCACATTAGGCACACATAGCCTTTGTTTCAACCAAAACTCAAACTCAGAATCCGGATTCATGTCACTTTCTTTATAAGCTTCACCATATCAAGATCTTTCCTCTGGACTTTTTTGATTCTATCACGTAACATTGGCCTTAACTTCAATGTAGCAATTAATGCGTCATCTTGTTCCAGATTCAATTCCACATTCAGAGCTCTCAAGTGAATTAAGCTCGATAACCTCGATAACTGAATCTGAGCTACACTAGTGTTCAACTTCCTACTTAAAGCATCAACCACCACATTAGCTTTCCCCGGATGATACTTAATCATGTAGTCATAGTCTTTCAACAACTCTATCCATCTCCTCTGTCTCATGTTTAATTCCTTTTGACTCAACAGATACCTCAAACTTTTATTATCCATGTATATCTAGAATGTCTCTTCATATAGATAGTGTCTCATATCTTTAGAGCAAAGACCACTGCAACAAGCTCAAAATCATGTATCGGATAGTTAATCTTGTGAGACCTTAGTTGTCTCGATGCATAGACAATCACCTTGCCATACTGCATCAATATACATCCCAATCTTTGATGCAAAGCATCACTATATACCACATATCCTCCGGTCCTTGATGGAATAGTCAATACCGATACCGTAGTCAACCGATGCTTTAGTTCCTCAAAGCTCTTCTGGCATTCCTCATTCCATTTGAATACTACATTCTTCCTTATAAGTTTTGTCAAAGGGGCTGAGATTAAAGAAAACCCTTCGACAAACCTTCGGTAATATCTAGCCAATCATAGGAAGCTTCAGATTTCAGACATATTCTTCGGAACTTCCCAATTCATTATTGGCTCTGTCTTCTTCAGATCCACTTGTATGCCTTGTCCAGTCATTATATGCCCCAAAAATACTACTTGATCCAGCCAAAATTCACACTTACTGAATTTGGCATACAGTTGTTTCTCTCTCATGATCTGTAAAATCAATCTAAGATGCTCAGCATGTTCTTCTCTGCTCTTCGAATACACCAAAATATCATTGATGAATACTATCACAAAGCAGTCCAGGTAGGGCTAAAACACCTTATTCATCAAGGCCATAAATGTTGTTGGGATATTAGTTAACTAAACGGCATTACTAAAAACTCGAAGTGCCCATACTTGCTCCTGAATACACTTTTAGGTACATCATCCTCTGCTATCTTCAAATGAAAATACCCCGATCTCAAATCCAACTTAGTGAATACTTGAGCTCCCTGTAACTGATCAAGCAAGTCATCAATTCTAGGCAACAGGTAGATGTTCTTCACTGTCACCCGATTTGGTTACCTATAATTGATACATAACCTCAAAATCCCATCTTTCTTCTTTACAAACAAAAATGGAGCTCCCTAAGATGAAACACTGGGTCTAATGAAACCCTGTTCCAGCAACTCCTGTAGCTGAGCCTTCAACTCCTTTAGTTGTACAGGTGCTATCCTATATGGAGGAATAGATATAGGAGCAGCACCTGGAACTAAATCAATTGTGAACTCTGTTTTCCAATCTGGAGGTAAGCTAGGTAATTCGGTGGGAAACACATCTAGGAACTCCCTAACTATGGGAATGTCCTGCACATTCTGCTCAGCTCTAGTATCGATGTCGTGGGCCAGATAAGCCTCACATCCTCCTTGCATCAACCTCAATGCACTCACAAATGATATCAACCTGGTTAGCACTACTTGACTAATTCCTCTTAAAACCGCTATTGGCTGACTAGGAGATTCTAGTACTATCTCCTTGGTATAGCAGTTCATAACAGCCCTATGAGTAGTGAGTCAATCCACGCTTAGGATAATATCTATCTCTCTCAACTGTAATATAATCAGATCTGCCTCTAATTCTGCTTGATCAATCCGAATCAAACACCTCTTATAGACCTCCCCTATAACTATAGTACTACCTATTGGTGTACTCACCTCTAATCCATACTGTAGTAACTTTCTATCATAATGCAGCTTAGATGCCAGATGTGGTGCGATGAATGAATGCATAGATCCTAGATCTAGCAATGCAAATGCTTCATGATAATAAATAAGTAGCACACCTGCAACGACATCTGGAGAATCCTGATCCTCCTGCCTAGTCATGGCATAGACTTGGTCCTGAGACTACGGTCTGCTGCTCCGTACCTCAGTCCTGACAAAAGAACTCCCCATGCTCAATCTACCTCTACCACGGCCTCTCTATCCAGTCCTACTACCTCGACTCTCCTAGATTGTAGTTTCACTCGCGGATTCTCCTCTCATACCTGACTGGGCTCTAGCAACAACAGGACAATCTCTAATTCTGTGATCTAGAGAACCACATCGAAAGTAGGCTCCTAATAATGTCTAGCACTCACCACCATGCTTTTTTCTACAGTGCTTATAAGGGGGTAACTGAGTTTGCACTGAACCTCTTCTACTGCCAAACTGTACAAAACCACCCCTCTGTTTGAATTCAGACTGTCTTGATCCAGCTGGTGGTCTGAAAGCTCAGTTCTGGTGCTTACTGAATCTTCTTCCAGAACCACTCTGAATCTTACTAGACCTCTTCAATCTAGACCCTTTCCTAGACTCTACTTGTCCCTCTCTTAGTAGCTGCTCAATTCTAATTGAAGCAGCTCTCAACTCGATGAAACTACTTAGGTTGGAGATCGTTAATCTTATCCTAATCTCCATGTTCAGCCCAACTTCGAATCTTCTACACTTATCTTCTTCGGTAGGAATCAAAACAGTAGCATATCCCATTAACTCATTGAACTAAATCTCATATTCTGCCACTGACATCCTACCCTGCTTCAAATCCAGGAACTCTTTCATCTTCCTTCCCAAGTAGATCTTAGGTATGTAATTCTCCTTGAAGACCCTCAGAAAGTCTTCTCAATTCAAGTTGCAAGGCCTGGTGGTATTGCCTGGGATAATCTTCCACCACTGATAAGTTGGGCCTTGTAGTAAGGACACTGCATCGTCGAACCTCTCATTCGAATCGCAGTCCATCTGATCAAAAACTCTTTTCATCCTTTCTAACCATCTCTCAGCCTTAGCAGGGTCTGTGCTACTGTAGAAATCCACATCCCCTTACTTTCGTAGTCTATCATACCTCCTCTCCCATCTCTCGGGAACTTTAGGTGGCATTTTCTCAGGTCGAGGTAGCGAAGACTCTCTACTGGCTCCTACAAATCCTAGGTCAGCTGACTATCCCACTTGTTCACGTATGGCGGATGACCTATAATAAACAAGAACTTCAATCATTATCCGCATTTCTCATGATATTTCATGCTTAAAATTCCTATATGTCCCTATAGCTGCCAAACCATGCTCTAATACCACCCAATGTAGTGCCTCTTTACCATGGGGTACCTATCGGAACACCCTAAGGACATTCCAATACATAACCTATAACAATGGTGCGCTACGTTTAATCATAACATTCACTTAACATGGCATCATCATTTTTTTAAGGCATCATCAAGAAAGTCACAATATTTAAAACCAAAATTTTCCCCTTTTCATTTCATAAATCCGAATGTATTACATTGTAACTTTTGTATAACTTCATAACCTATTACAAAATAAGCTACATGAAAGAGGAAATGCACAAAAATATCCATCTAATCTGCCAATCTCAACTAATCGACCTGTGAGCCATTTTCTTCACAAAAGTACAAGAATTACGCTTCTTGTATGGTTTGTTAGTAGCAAAAGTCCTCCCTCAGTCCTAAAATGTCAACGTGTAATTTTGGGTGAGTTTTGCGAACTCGAATGAGGTAAACATCATCAATGGTTCACTCAATTCATGCAACACATCAAACATATAGACATAAAATTCACATCTTTGCGTTTTTGGATAAAGCATCACATCACTTTCTGGAAAATTATACTGAACATTTCATTCATACAAAAGTACATATATCAATTGTAAATGCAATGCACATAATTCAGTTTCATTTATTACTTTATTGTGATTGAGTGCCTTTTTTTTGTAGCTCATATCCCTTAATGGATACCGAGCTGTATCGAACAATGTCCCATATCCTTTAGTGGATACCGGGTACATACAAAACTGAGCCAAAGGCTCTTATCACTTTCTGAGCTTTAAGCTCTTTTATTGATGATTCCAGTCACAACTGCCATTATCTTTCATGCATTCATGTAATGAAATGCATCATACATATTCAATGATTACACTCATTCAGTCACATTCACGCTCTTTCTTATTCACATTTGTCATTGGACTTTTAGTCAGGCATTTAATGTTGAGGTTGAGAACAAATAGTCAGTCATATTCACATTCAAGTAGCACTTCCAATACAGTCCCAAATAAAGAACTCCTCAGACAATCAAATGTCTGGAATCAACACAATCAAATTCACATTCATAAGATAATTCAAACACAATCTAACACAAACAATTAATTGAGTGAGACTGTCTAGGTTACCCATAGGTTGTTCCTGAAGCTAATGCCTAGAAGTTTTGGCAATGTCTAAATGTTGACATTCCAGCTGCTCCTCTATATCACACAATATACACAAATCACAACTTGGCACAATTATAAGTGTTTATTAATGCACATGTATGTATATGAAATACGCACAATGCATATTCATGACAATTCCCGGTATCGCTCTATCATTCTTGTCATGTAAACATTCATATATCCAAACTCACATAAGTATCATTCATACTTATGGTTTATACCTCAATAAAACCATAAAAATCGAAATTCATAATTCCTTGGTCAATTCAGATTTTTCCTATAACAGCTTTCAGGTCAACATTCCATGTTCTTTTTGACCAAGGAAATGAAATAATTTAAGGATACTTTCTTATATAAAATTGTTCTCCTATCTCTTAAGTTTATAAAGACATAAATATCATTCAATTTGGTTTAGTATTCTATAAGTTATGCTCAAAATACTACAGACTGAGCACATTTGAAACTTTGGCTTGTACATGATCATGTCGTCAAATTGTACAACTCATATCTCTCAATTCCCAAATTCAAAAATTATGAAATTTATATAATTTGAAACATAAGAGAATAAAATACAACTTTTGTGAAGAAAACTTTGTCTAATTCGGCATATATCAATACAGTTTACTCAACATCAACAAGACATGATTTCTGTCTCGGGTAACACTACAACCTCAGTCAAAACTCAATTTCAAACTAGATTTTGAAATTCCTAGAGAAAAATTAAAAAAGATTTCTACAGATAAGTTTTAGCCCTATATCTCTAGTTTACTCCAAAATAATAATCATTCCATCTAGATAACTACAGAACAAGTTATGTGTAAAACAAAGAAGCATCATCACTAAATATGTTGCTTCTACATTTTCCAGCATTCATCTTCCAATTTTTCCAGATTTTATTCTACTTCATTTACTCTTCATTCTCAACTCCATTTCAACTCAATAACATACACACACAAATCAAGATCCATGATTGCTTACAAATACCAAAACATAACATATTGTTATACAATTTCAACTCCAATTCTCATTCTTTATTTTTCTTCTATAAATCATCTAAATTCATGACATCATCATATACCCTTTTCTTAACTTAACACTCACAATTTATCATTCCTAATAACACAGATATAAAATATGATTCCATTTACCTCTTCATTCCCACATATCATCATATTTCAAACTTCCTTTTTCAAATTCAAACATC
>JAOQMS010046837.1:0-32676 GCA_027563885.1 Erythroxylum longipes | reverse complement strand
ACTCTTTTATTTTTATTAATAATAAATATTTTCATTACAAAATTGTAACTAGAAGAAAATTAAGTTATAAGTAAATACACTTGCATTCCGGGGTACTATATTTTATAACTCCAACAACCACGATCGTAGCCAAACCTATAAAGAAAAAGAGTCATCTTTTGAGTACAGTATGAACCTATTAATTCTATGGTGTTCCCATATAAGGTATTTAGGTTCAAATGAATTCTTAAATAAACCGAATTGATCTTAAATGAGGTGATTAAAGTGGACAAAGAGTATTGTAAATTAAAGAATGATTAAAAGGTGTTTTTAATTGATATTAAGATATGTATGAAGGAAAATATACCTGAAAATTTGTCATTGAATATTCATTATACATGGAAAATATACATGTGCTCATGATCAAGTATTCATATGAATGTGCAAAGTAGTAATGGTAAGTGTATATGTTTTCATATTATAGAAGAGCATATTAAGCGACTACTTCTAGATATTGCCTAGACTTCAAGGTAATAAGTTAATGGGAGCAAACTGTAAGTAACTTAAGATGGTCTCACCTTGATTGTTTGTTTCAATTCTGAATTGATTTGATATATGATGTTGCGTACTAATTTCTGGACATAAAATGTATGAGGCCTTTGATACATGAATAATACATTGGAAGTGTTCCTTGAATGTGAATATGATTGACTACATGTATTCTTAACTTATATGTTGAATGTTAGACAAAGTCTGATGACCAATGTGAATGAGAAAGTAAATGCAAATGCAATAGATTGAATATGATGTTTGAAAATGTGATATGCATTTATTCCATGAATGCATGAAATATAAAGGCAGTTTTCATCGGAGTTGCTAGTAAAAAAGAGCTTAAAGCTCAGATATCTGTGAGAAGAGCCTATAGCTCAATTTGTGCGATAGAGCCCGGTATCCACAATAGATACGGGATAGTGAAAAAGGTATTCGGTCATAACAACGTAATAAATAAATTTAAGTCTCATAAACATTACATAGATATATGATATCAATAAATTGAGCAATTGCAATGTTTGAGAACTTATATTGTATGAAATGTGTGAATGCTTATAGATGAATATGTCTTGCATGATTATAATGAAATGATGAAATGTACGGATTTTGGAAATAGGAAAATTATGTACAAAGTGTTTTATGATATTATATGATGAAAATTGAGATGATGTGAATTATATGATGACATAAATTATGTGTTGCATGATAAGAGTGAACCATCGAGGATGGTACTCAACTGAGTTCGTAAAACTCAACCAAATTGCAACATTGACATTTTCAGGTTCGAGAGAGCGATGGCTTGGCTCCTAAGACTACTTAGAAGAGTTTTTGGTGCAACTTTTGGATAGAAGACATGGCTTAAAGGTTAGTCAGGTGGGACTTAGGGTTTTAGATAAAATTTTGTATAATTCCTCATATATGTAGCATGTTTTAGGTTATTGATATTGTACATATATGGATGACTTGTAAAGATACAATGTACATATTGTTTATGAAATGAAATGAGGAATTTGGAGTTTAAATTATTATGATATTTATGGTTTTAATTTATGATGCCATGCGATATAGTGAAAGTGATGTAGCTGGCACATCACTTTTGTCAACATGTGCCCGAATGTTCCAAGGATGCACGGGCAGGTTTCATATGGGAGCAGGATGCCACAAGGTTTCTATGTCTCGAGTCAACACCATGAGAACTAGTATAAATCTAAGATCATTGATGGAAGCTAACAAGTTGACTAGACCAAACTTCCTTGACTGGCTCAGGAACTTGAGAATAGTTCTCAAGTCTAAGAAGCTTGGTTATGTCTTGGAAGAACCACTTCTTGATCCCCCTATTACTAATGCTTCTAATGATGATCAAAAGGCATATAGGAAGCATCTCGATGATACCAAGATGGCTAGTTGTATTATGCTAGCCACTATGTCGCCGGAGCTACAAAAGCAGGACAAAGCTATCAATGTTCATACTATAGTGTATCATCTTAGGGAGCTCTTTGATCAGCAAGCAAGGTCCTAAAGGTTTGAGAATTCGTAATTGCTCTTCCATTCTAAGATGGTTGAGGGGACATCTCTTATGCAGTATGCACTGAAGATGAATGGCTACATTAAACATTCAGCCTCCTTGGGTTTTCTTTTGGATTATAAATTAAGTATTGACTTAATTCTGACGGGTTTAACTGATATTTACTCACAATTTGTGCTTAATTATCGGATGAACAATATATCCAACATATTTCTTAAGCTAGTTAACATGCTTGAGGCATTTGATCCATCTATCCATAAAGACAAGGTTGTGATGCTAGTTAGAAGAAAAAGAGTCAAAAGAAGAAGAAGTTCTCAGGGCCTAAGGGAGGTGTTAAGAAAGCAGAGAAGATTGCCTCGAAGGTAACTTGCTTCCATTATGGCAAGGATGACCACTGGAAAAGAAATTACAAGGCCTATTTAGAGTCTTTAAAATAGAAGAAGGCATCTGATGCCCCTTCTACTTCTGGTATTTTTGTTATTGATATTAATACTGTTTCTAATAATAACATATGGGTATTAGTTACAAGTTTTGGCTCACACATTTGTACTGACATGAAGGGCCTCCGAAATAGTAGACAACTCAATAAAGGTTAGACTTGGGAGTGGGCAATGGAGCAATAGTTGCTGCATTAGTTATAGGCATATATGTATTAACGCTCTCTAGTAGGCTTGTACTAGAATTAGACAATTGTTTTCATGTACCTGCTTTGACTAAAAATGTAATGTTTGTTTAAAGACTTAATAAAGCTAGATTCCATTTAAATTTCAGTAACAATGGTTGTTCAATTTGTTTGATTGGAATGGTATATGCTTTGGGTACATTGTGCAATGGTATATACATATTGGATACATCTAATCCAATTCTAAATATTAACTATAACAAATGAATAATACAAGATAATGTGAAATTGTTTTACTTATGGCATTGTCTCCTTAGCTATATAAGTGAGAGATGCATGTATAAACTACACAAGTGTGGTAGTTTAGGGTCATTTGATTATGAATTATATCACACATGCGAATCTTGCTTATTAGGCGAGATGACTAAGTTACCCTTTAAGGGAAAGGGTGAATAAAGTAGTGGACTCTCAAACCTAATACATACTGATGTATGTGGTCCGATGTCCATACATGCCAAAAGTGGTTTCGTATACTTCATTACCTTTATTGATGATCATTCTTAATATGGGTATGTGTATCTTATTAGATACAAGTCTGAAGCCTTTGAAAGGTTCAAAGAATTTAGAAATGAAGTTGAGAAATAACTTGGGAAAAGTTTTAAATCACTTCGATCAGACTGAGGTGGTGAATAATTAAGCCAAAATTTCTTGGATTGTCTTAGGGATAAAGGAATATTGTCCCAGTGGACTCCACCTTACACACCACAACACAATGGTGCGTCTAAAAGAAGAAACTGAACCTTGTTAGACATGGTGAGGTCTATAATGGGTTTAGCTAATGATAAAAATCCATTTGGGGGTATGCACTCGAAATTTCTGTTTATGTATTAAAAAGGTTCCCATCCAAGTCAATTGATGTTACTCCATATAAGATATGGACTAACAATAAACCCTATCTTTCTTATATGAAAGTTTGGGGTTGTCATACTTATTTGAAGTGGATTCAGTCAAATAAACTTAAAACTAAATCTGACAAGTGTTTGTTTGTAGGATATCCTAAGGAAACTATAGGATATCAGTTCTACCATGTTTTGAAACAGAAGGTGTTTGTTTCAAAACATGATATCTTTTTAAAGAAAGAGTTTCTTCTAAGAGAAGATAGTGGCAGCAAAATTGGACATGTGGAAACTTAAGATGCTCAAACAGATGTAGATTAATTGCTTGGACCCATGACTATTATTCATAAAGATGAAACAATAGTTCAACTTTCTAACACACAAGAAGTTAGTAGATCGGGTAGGATACGTCATATTCCCGAGAGATACAGATTTCTCATAAGTGAACTTAATGATGTATTGCTCATAGAAGATGATGAGCCTACTACCTATGAAGAGGTTCTGAAGAGTATAGAATCTCACAAATGGCTTCAAGCTATGAAATCTGAAATGGATTCCATGTACGAAAACCAAGTACAGAATTTGTTTGACCAACCTAAAGGGATAAAACCCATAGGGTGCAAATGGGTTTTCAAGAAGTAAATTGACATAGAGGGTAATGTAGTTACCCATAAATTTAGGCTTGTAGCTAAAGGTTATCGTCAAAGGAAACGTGTTGACTATGACAAAATGTTTAGCCCAGTAGATATGCTTAAATCCATTAGGATACTCCTAACTATTGCCACTCATTATGATTATGAGATATGGAAAATGGATGTGAATATGACTTTCCTTAATGGAAACCTAACCGAGGATGTGTATGTGACATAACCTGATGGTTTCATATCCATAAATGGAGAAAATGTATGCAAGCTTCAGAAATCCATTTATGGATTGAAGCAAGCATCCAGGAGTTGGAATATCCAATTCAGTGAGAAAATCAAAAAGTTTGGCTTCTCACAAAATCTAGATGAGTCGTGTGTGTATAAGAAGGTTAGTACCAGTGCAATCGTGTTCCTTGTACTATATGTAGATGACATATTACTAATAGGAAACGATGTCTCATCTTTACAATCTATAAAAATTTGGTTAGCTAAGAACTTCTTTATGAAAGACCTTGGAGAAGCAACTTATATTTTGGGGATAAGGATCTATAGAGATAGATCTAAGAGGTTACTTGGTCTTTCTCAATCTACATACATAGATAAGATGCTAAAGAGATTTAGCATGGAGAAGTCCAAGAAAGGTGATCTTCCTATGGTATATAAGATTACACTCTCTAAATATATGTGTCTAAAGACATAAGATGAGAGTACTCACATGAGTTTGATTTCTTATGCTTCGACTATAGGATTAATCATATATGCTATATTATGTACTAAACTCAATGTATCATATGCTCTAAGTGTTATGACCAGATATCATTCAGACCCTGGTGAGGGTCATTGGGTACTTGTCAAGAATATCCTTAAGTACTTGATAAGAACTAAAGATGTATTCTTGGTGTATAGAGAAGGTGATCTTGTGGTTAGCGGGTATACTGATGCCAACTTCTAATCTGATAGGGATGAATCCAAATCCCAGTCTAAGTATGTATTCATACTTAATGGTGGTTTAATTAGTTGGAAAAGTTCCAAACAAGAGATGACTGCTGACTTATTGATAGAGGTGGAGTACATTGCAGCTTCAGAAGCAACAAAGGAAGTGATTTAGATTAAGAAGTTCATCATAGAACTTGGTGTGGTTTCGAGCATCACTGACCCAGTGCAGTTATATTGTCATAACAATGAGGCTATAGAGTAAGTGAAGGATTTGAGGTCTCATCAAAAGTACAGACATGTACTTAGGTGCTACCATTTGATTAAAGAGATCATTGGTAGAAATGATGTCAAAAGAGAGAGAGTTCCCATCGATCAGAATATGGTTGATTCATTGACTAAGCCTATTTCCAGAAAGAGCTTTGTGTCATTTGAACATGCCTATGATATTAGATATCAAGGCGATTGGCTTTAGAGCAAGTGTAAGTTTGTTAGAGAAGTGCTCTAAAGGCAATCACCTTTAACAATTATTGTACAAATCATTTTATGATTAATAAAGGCATTTTTCATTATTTCGATGTTTATACATTTATAGATTTGATGTTGATCTTAAGTTGATTTAATAAAGTCCTTGATACAAAAAATGTGCTATGAAATCATGATGAGATCATGATAATGAGATTCCTATCTTGTTTAATTATATTAGTATCAAAACATTCCTTAGTCATAGGATTAATGAGATGGGATATCATTAATCTGGATAGAGTAGCATAAGTTATACTCCTTGATTAGATCAAAGAGTAGATCTCATAATTTGTAGACATAAATTTTTTAGAGTTAACATATGGATGCTTTCTAAAGGTGGTAAGTACATTGGATTGACCTAATATGAGACAATCATATGGATATTCTATTTTAGTTTCAATGATAGTCTCATCAAAGCAATGGTGCAAGTATCCTTTGACTTAAGGTGCTCAAGGATATCTCAGATACTGATTCAGGGGTTACACATAGGGTGTTGATTAGGTACAGCTTGAACATTTGGAGGTAATTGAGTAGCTAATAAAAGATTCACTACTCCTAATAGAAGAAGATGATACCCACGACCTCTTATAGGGAGTCACTACTTTGGAGTCTTTAGATAGAGCAGATATATGTCATGAAGAGAGTCTGCAATGATACATAGAGTAATGAGATCCTCAAGACAAGATGTAATATCACTTGGACTAGATGTGACGTTGTCAGCCTAATGGGAGTTGACACTTTGACCATACTCTAAACTAAGTAGGCTATAGATGGTGAAAGGACAAATTGCATGGCAACATTACGTATAGAAGGGTTCGTAGTCAAACCACTGACTTTTTGGTTAATTGGGGGTTTGACATGTTGCTAGAGACCCCTCTTGATTTACTTGAATTAAGTATTAATTCAATGGCCAACATAACCGGAACCTAATGTTGGAGTTATGTAAATATAATGCCCTGGAAACCAATTGTATCTACTTATAACTTAATTTTCTTCCAGTTACTTTTGTAATGAAAATATTTATTATTAATAAAACAAAAGAGTTTGGTTTTTATGAGCATCATATATCTAGTCATAAGATACCGAGATTCTTTTGTAAGTGATATACATATACATAGAGATGTATGGGAAACATATATATTATAAGAATAACAAATAATGGATTTATAGTTGAATAATCAAGTTGGTCGATTGATTATGGTTTAGAATGTAGTGTTGCGATTTATCTCCGTGTAAGTAAAAGAGTTTACTTCAAAGGAATGATGAGTTTCATATCATGATAGTAGTTGACTATCGATAACTTATATATGTTTCATTATAATTCTTGATATGATTTGAATGGATTTTTACAAAGTATTAATCTAATGTCTGCATGTTGGAATTATTAATTGAAACATGTATCAGGGAATATTCAGTCAAATAAAGAGTTTATAGTGATATTATCACTTCTAGATGTTTTATGGAGATTGGTGATTAAACTCGTGCCAGTTGTTTGATGGACTAGCTACCCATCAAGTCTTGACACTAAGATGAGATATTGTGTGTTAATCACCATATAGAGTAAAACAGGAGATCCAGAAGGAGAAACCAATATAAGGGTAAAATGGTAATTTTACCCTTTATTGTGCTGATGGTTATAATATGGTTAATAACCTAAGGAAGCGTCACACAAACAAAGAAATAAAATGACTATAGATGGAGTAATATAGGCACAATCCTCATATTGACTCAAATGAAAATTCGTTACGTGTCTCTGCATTATCTCATTGCTTAAGTGTCAAATTCTGAGTAAGATTATGCAAGAAACTACTTTTCATCACTTAACATAATTCACTCTCTACTTAAGTATCCTAATTCGAGTTCACTCATGCATCCTATCTCATTCCAACTAGCATGACATAATCTCACCGAACAAGAAATCAAAATGACTTAAGTGTTGTTCCATTACTAACACAAAAAAACATAAAACAACAACCTAATATGCCTAAAACATGCATCCTAATTAACAAAATGCAAATAGTGACTAAGGAAAACTAAAACAACGTGCATCCTAATTAACAAAATGCAAACAGTGACTAAGAGAAACTAAAACAATACAATTGACAAAGTAATTGTCACCTCCCGACATTTGGACAACAATTTGTCCTCAATGTTACAAGGAAATCACAAAAGGAAACTAAAACACAAAACATAACATCAAACAAACAAGCAAGTAAAACAACTAACAAGGTAAATAAAACAACATAAAAAGTAAAGGGTAAGGAAGCTTCATGGAGATTATGGTGGCGAAGGCATAAGGGAAGAGGATAGCACGCTTTAGAGAGAGAGAGAAAAAAACTTACCAAATCCTTGTATTTTTGAGTGGGTAACGTGAAATAAGTGTTAAGGGAGTGAATAATGATGGAAAAAGTGTAGCAAATACCAAGATTTGGGGGAAAGATGAAGGACTTGTGAGATTTGGGTGAGTGGGTGTCAGTTTTAGAGTGAGAGAATGTGAGTAGATGAGGAAGAAAGAAGGAGGGATTTTTAAAAATCCATTAGCTGGGGTTACCACGATGATGGTAATCACTGTACTTCCTATGATCGTGGGTTAAGGCTCCAAAAAGTTTTTGAAGAGCCATCCCATTTTTATAGGAAACAGACCCATTCCCATGATCATTGGCACTGCATAGACACCCAATCTTGATTTTCCAACTTTTTAGCCCTCTTCCAAGTTTAGCATACATTCCCAACATTTAAGCAACCTGTAAACACATTAAAATCACCCAACCAATACGAAATTTAAAGAGAAAACAAAGCTAAAACTCAAACAAAACGTAAGTAAACACTAAGAAATCATAGCAAACTCAAACCAAACATAATCTAAAACAAGCAAATCAAATAAAGAAGCAACGAAGACAAGCAAAAGAAAGGTAAACATGCTAAGTTAAGGTCATTAGCTTGACCATTCCATATGCATTCATGAAAGAGTGGAAGAAAGGAAATAGATAACTTCTCTTTCTTGTGAATATGTCCCTCAATAACATGTCGCCCACTCTTTAGCATGTATGACACTATAACAGAAAGTTTCGTGCATCCTTGATCAAAATTAGCCAATAGAACCCCATTCCAAGATATGATCCACCGTCTTGTTTGCTCCATAATGTCCTGCATGCACTGAACTATAACATTGAGTTAAAACGTCACGCTTTTAATCTTCAGGGACAAACCTGTGAATTACGTTGTCAGCACAAATTTTATATAATACAGGTTCTTCTCAAATATAGCGAGAACACTGGAATAAGAAACGCTTGATTTGTTGATATGAGAGATCAGAAGGAAGAAGACCACTTGAGAGTTAGTTCGCAATATCTGCAAACCAAGGAAGAAAAGGATTTTCTACCATCATTAAAGCCTCATCAGGAAAGCTCTCCTCAATTTCCTCTTCTTCTTCATGGTGCCCCCTTCAAGTCGTGATAAGTGGTTCGCCACAACATTTTCTACTCCCTTCCTGTCTTTAATCTTAATGTTAAATTCTTGAAGCAGAAGCATCCACTGGATAAGCCTAGCCTTGGCATCCTTCTTGGCAAAAATATAATGTAACGCTGCATGGTCTATAAAAACAATAACTTGTGAGCCTAAAAGGTAATAAAAATGAAATTTATCACAAGCAAATACCATTGCAAGTAACTCCTTTTCCATAGTTGTGTTTCCATCAAGGTCTTGCTTACGTAGTAGATGACATGCAACCTCTTTCCCTTTCGCTGGCTAAGGACACAGTCAATGGCATGATCGCTTGCATCATATATAATTTCGAAGGGAAGAAACCAATCTAGCGACATCAGAATGGGTGTTGTTATAAACGTCTTCTTCAACCTATTAAAAGCATCCAAACAAGCATCAGCAAACATAAAAGGCACATATTTCACTAATAAATGAGTCAATGGTCTAGAGATAAGAAAAAAAATCCTTGATGAACTGTCTATAAAACCCTGCATGACCAAGGAAGGCTCAGATGCCCTTGAGGTTGGTGGGAGGTGGTATCTTTTCCATCACTTTGATCTTAGCTAGATTTACTTTAATCCCTTTGCATGAGATCTTATGGCCCAATACAATTCCATCTTCGACCATGAAATGACACTTCCCCCAGTTCAAAACCAGATGAGACTCCTCACACCTTTGAAGCAGTCTCTCTAAATTAAACATGCAATGATCAAAAGAATCTCCAAAGACATGGAAGTCATCAATAAATATCTCCATGAAGTTCTCATTCATGTTTACAATTTGGCCATCATACACCTTTGAAATGTTGCAGGTGCATTGCATAAACCAAAAGGCATCCTCCTATAAGCGAAAGTCCCATAAGGATAAGCAAAAGTGGTCTTCTCTTGGTCTTTAGAGTATATAAACACTTAATTGTACCCCAAATATCCATTAAGAAAATAGTAAAAAAATATCCATCCACCCCTTCAATAATTTATCCTACAAAAGGTAAAGGTAAATGGTCTTTCTTGGTGGCCAAATTGAGCTTCCTATAATCAATACACACTTACCAACCTCTGATGGTCCTAGTAGAGATCTTTTCACCATGCTCATTCCCCATCACTGTCATGCCATCCTTCTTGGGCACACACTGCATTAGACTCAACCACTCACTATGTGAAATGGAGTAAATAATCCTTGCATCTAAAAGCTTCACTACCTCCTCCTTCACAATCTCTTGCATATTTGGATTTAGCCTTCTCTATCTTTCCCTCACTGTTTTACATCCTTCTTTCAGGTTAATCCCATGCATCACCATATTGGGGCTAATCCCCCAAATATCATAAATTTTCCACTCCATGGCTCTCATCGTAGCACCCTACTCCTGTCTGACACGTGCCTATACGCCCATCAGACATTTGAGTACATGCTCGATGGAAGCGATGCACTAACTATATCACTTTCACTTATCTCATGGCATCATAATTTAAAAACATAAATATCGCAACGTCTAAAACCCAAATTCCTCATCTCATTTCATAAAACATGATATATAGTGTAGCGTTACATATAACATCCATGTATACAAAATATCACCGACCTATTAGAGTCTACAGCTCTATTTACAAAGCATGCTACATATATGAGGAATTAAACAAAATTGTATCTAAATCTTTCAGTCGAGTTGACCTACCTTTGAGCCATTTCTTCTATCCTAAAAGTAATACTAAGCTTCTTTTAGAAAGTCTTAGTATCTAAGTTACCACTCTCGTACCTGAACAGTCAACATTTTAATTTTGGTAAGTTTTGCAAACTCAATGAGTTAACCATCCTCAATGGTTCACTCATATCACATAACACAACAACTCATACAATCACATAATTCACACCATTTCATCTATCATCATGTAGCATCGCAAAACACTTTGTTCACAATTTTCACATTTTTCATTCAACACAATTCAACGATACATTGCAATCATTAAAAACATACATCTCGAATGTATATGCAATGTTTGCGAGACTCACATTCATTTATTATGTTGTTGTGACTGAGTACCTTTTTCAATGTTTCATATCCATTATGGATATCGTGCTCATTAATAATGTCCCTTATTTGTTACGGACACAGGGATCATTTTACATAGTGGACCAGAGGCTCTTACCTATTATAAGCTTTAAGCTCTTTTGCACTGGCGACTCTGGTCATAACTGCCTTTATCTTTTATGCATTCATGTAATGAAATGCACGACATGTATTCAATCATTGTGTTTAATCAATCACATTCACATTCTCTTCCTCATTCACATTTTTCTTCGGACCTAATGTTAACTCTATGAAAATAGAGTTAATTAAGCTATTTGCATGTCTAGTTCTTAGCATTTCACGTATAATTAATTAGCCTTTTATATTCTTTTGGAATGTTTTGAGTTAGGTCTTGTTTAGTTATAACTTTTGCAGCTTCTAGATAAATCAATGATTTTGACCGGTTGTATGAGCAGATAATAACTTGTCGTATTGGGGAGAATATGAGGACCGATCTTGTGGATCACAAGGATCAGTCGGATCAATGACTGAACTAAGGAATGCAGACAAAAGCCTTCAGGAACGGTTGGGAATCAAGTCATAATCGGTCGTAATTAGAGAAGGCTGGATAGAAAGGTTAAAGATTTGTCATCCTAAAAGGGAAAACTAATCGAATTTCAATGAAGAAAAACACCCATCCTAAGAAAATTTGAAAGGTCGGGAATAATTCAAAGACCGATCGAAATTGAGAGCATCTAGATAAAAACATTAAAGATCAGTCAGAGAACATGATAAGACCGGTCTAACCTAAGTCTAGAGTTCAACAATAATGTTGAGAACACTTATTTCGTCAAATTCATATACAATGAGTACTTCCAATAGTTTTCATGAATTTAATGCCTCAGACACTTAATGTATGTAATTAATGCATACACAACACATAACAATTCACTATAGAATTTAAACAAAACAAATAAGCAAAGCAAGACCATCCAGGTTACTCACAGTTTGCTCTAGATAGCTTATTGCCTCGAGGTCCCAGCATTGTTTGGATGCAGTCACTCTAATTGCTCCTCTATATCATGCAAACATACACATTTACACATTAATACTTTGCACTTTCATATGAATACTCAATCATATACACATGCATATGCGTTATGTATATTGCATGTTCAATGATAATCTCAGGCATATTTCCTTAATACATATCTCATAATCAATTAACAAAATCTTCTAATCATTCTTTAATAACTAATACACTTTACTCACTTTAATAACCTCATTCATCATTAACTTTCTGCATATACTCTACTTCATTTGTCACCTTTATTTCAATCACCTCACATCTTCCAACCATTCTTTAATATCTAATACACTTTACTCACTTTAATCACCTCATTCATCATTAACTTTCTGCATATACTCTACTTCATTTATCACCTTTATTTCATCTTTAACTATCACCTTAATTCATCTCATTTCAAGACACCATAGTACTCCTTTTTTATTAGCTCTAAACTTATAAATTACCACTCATCATAATAAAAAAGTAAGATATAACTTTATTTACCTCTTTCATCCGCTCATCATCATATTTCAAACTTCCTTTTTCATAATCATTCATCACTTAAATTATCATCATAATTGCTTTTTACCAAAAAAATTCATGAATAACATTAACTCAATAAAATTTAGAACATAATATCTTTATTAATACACCCACATTAAAACTCATATAAAATTCCATGATGAAATCATCAATCTCAAATTACTCATAACAAATGATTCATTTAACACTACCCATGAAGATTAACAAGCTACTCACTTGATAAAACTCCAAGTTCTTCAAAAACACCAAGAAGCCTTAACTTCTCCTGTCACACAACCATCATCTTGAAGGTGGATTAAGTTAGTTTTTCTTGTGGAAAATGAAAAAGACAACAAGTTGGAAGTAGTGATAGGATTGAATTATCCTGTATTTTCTTATGTATTTCCATATGATTTCAATCCTATCTTTAAGATAAAATGCTTAATTTATGTTCAATTTGTGTTAACTGTTAGGTTGGATATCTTGATATATATTTGAAACCAAAAGAACAAGATTCTAAGGCAAATTGGAGCACAAATGTTTAACAAGCAAAGGACACAAAATAAAAAGTGATTATAGCTTATTGGTGGCAACATAAAACAAAAATGGAGACATGAAGAAAATAACCTGAGATGCATAGAAAATGGTGAAGCAAGGAGTAGCTCATATGTACATTGGATGCATGCATGGTGAAGAAATGGTCATGAGAACAAAATGCATGCAGTATATAGGTGAAATGACGAACAGTGCATGAAGAGAAGCTAACAGCCCAAAACGACAGCCAACAGATGCACAACAGCTGTGTGCCTTGTCTATGTTGAATGAAGCATTGTGTGTTAAACGTCTGTGTTCAATGCGGATGTTTGTTTAATGTACAACAATAGGAGACGTCGATTACATACCTATTGGGATTGTGAAAGGATGATTTTAATGTGTTCATCGAATCGTTTGATTACATACCCATTGCTAGAATTTTGATATAATCCCTAATTGTTATGCTGAAATTCATATGTAGCGACTAATGATTCGTAATCATTAGAGATGACATGACCTAGGTTAAATGATGCATCGTATATGGTTGTTGCCTTGATTAATTGGTTTTCTTAATTCTTAATGCTACCGCCTAATTAAATCTATAGATTGTATCCTAGGTTATTCGATGTTTAGGTTTAATCAACGATCATATCTTGATTAAACAAAACCTAAGGGAAAACTCGAGTTTAACCTATGATTAATAGTTTCTAGAAGAGGTTTGAGAACAACAAATCAATGAAATATGCTTAATTAAGGTGTAGGCCGAGATTAAACTAAAGAACCGTATCCCTACCAAATTCCCCAATTTTATCATTTTTCATATCTTTTCTTTAATTTGTTTGTATTAGTTAGTTTCATTTTATTTTCTTATTCAAAAATCCAAACCCACCATTTTTCCTAAACATCAAATAATTTCATTTCATAGGCTAACCAAACACTCCTTGTGGGATCAACCTAGACTCACCACTACCATAGTAATAGACTAGTTATTTTATTTTAACTAGCGTTATGACACGCCAGTCAAGTAGCAATTGATAGATGAACGCAAGGTGTAACGTTGATGAAGGTTTGGTGAATCAAAATTATCAAGAAGAAGAGAAGGCCACGAAGAGGATGAAAAAAAGAGTTAAAATGAAAGACAATAAGGATAGTGTCTTCCAAAAATGAGAAATCCTGCGAGATGAGTGATGACTGATGAGTGATGAGCAATAAGTGGTAGTGACACTTGTCACCTTCCTATGGTCCCATTTGGACCCTTATTACTAAATAGTCCATTTGTCTCCAATTTCTAATCCAATTGTTTCCCAAATTTCAATGACACTTCTTAGCAAATCCTAAAGTCATTAATCTAATTTTCAATTGTAATTCAATACTTATTCCTACTACCATTTATCAATAATCCTGCCATTTGGCATTTTTGCTAGTGTAAAAATACCGAAAATTCCAGAAATTTCCTAAATTTCCTAAAAATTCTAAATCAGTACTTATACACACCAATTCGATTTTCAATACATATAAACCATAATTCAGATCATAATCACATTAAAAATAAATTATACCCAGAAAATGTTAATGAATGCATGTACATCATTTTAATGTGTGCAAAAATTAATATTTATATGTGTGTGTATGCTATATTATGTACGAGCATGAAATTCATTTTCTAACTTCTCAATAATCTCTTATGTAAAATATTCTAGGGTTCTAACCCTTAACCCAGGATAACGGGATGTTACAATTCTCCCTTCCTTAAAAAATTTTGTCCTCGAAATTCTTACATGATTGTTTGACAACTGGAGATATTGTCTCCTCATGTGCTCCTTTTTTTCCCAAGTTGCTTCCTCACTCGAGTGATTCTTCCAAAGGAATTTCACTATTGGAATTACTCAATTTCTCAGCTGTTTTGTTTGATATGCCACTATCTTAATCGACTCTTAAATATAACTCAAATTACTAGATCAGATTGATATTTTTTGGGCATACTCACAACAAATACATTGTGTATTTAAGGCATCTCATTCGTTAAGGCCAATTTGTATGCTAATGGTCTAATGCTCTCTATGATCACATACGGACTAATATGTCTAGGGCTCAGCTTACCCTTTTTACAGAACCTCAGCACTCTTCCCCAAGGTGATACTCCCATAAACAGTTTGTCTCCTATAGTATGCTCCATATCCCTTCGGTGCTGATCCACATAGCTCTTTTATCTATCTTGATCTGCTTTAATTCAACTTTGGATAAATTTTGCTTTATCCATATTACCATGTATCAGTTCTGAGCTTGCTACCATCCTCAAACCCTCTTCACCCCAATACAGAGTTCATCCACATTTCCTGCCATACAATGCCTCACATGGTGCCATTCTGATACTACTGTGATAGTGGTTATTATATGTAAACTTAGTCATAACTATATATAACGCTATGACTCTCACTCTGTCGATCTGTTTGAGGATGAAATGCAGTATTAAAGTTCAACTTCGGACCCACAGCTGACTGTAGACTTTTCTACAATCTTGAAGTGAATCTAGGATCCCTGTTTGATACAATGGACACCGAAACCCCATGTAGTCTAACTATCTCATTTACATATCTCTGAGCGAACTGATATAGTGAGCAATTCTCTCTCACTGGTAAGAAATGGTTGACTTAGTCAATTGGTCCATCACAACCCATATAGCGCCATTTTGCCTCAGAGTCTTTAGCAATCACATTACGAAATATATGGTAATTCATTCCCATTTCCACTGTAGAATAAGTAACAAATGGAACTTCCCAACTGGGGCTTGATTCTAGGCTTTAACCTGCTGGCATGTTAAGCACTTAACTACGTAATTAGCTACTTGCATTTTCATCCCTGGCCACCAAAAATGCTACTTCAACGTATTATACATCTTGGTGGTACTAGGATACATAGCATAAGCTACTACATGTGCCTCCTCCAGAATCTCCTTTCTTAAATTATCAATGTCAGGCACACATAACCTTTGCTTTAACCACAGTGTCTCATCTCTCAATCAAACTCAGAATCTAGATTCATTTTCAACCTTTCTATAAACTTCACCATTTTATGATCTTTACTTTGAACTTTTATAATTCTATCTTGTAACATTATCCTCAGTCTCAGTGTGGTTATCAATGCCTCATTTTGCTTTAGATTCAATTCCATATTTTAAACTCTTCATTGAATTAAGCTCGGAAACCTCGATAACTGAATTTGAGCTACATTGCTATTCAAATTTCTACTCAATGCATCTGCCACCTCATTAGCTTTCTAAATGTATAGTCGTAATCTTTCAACATCCTTATCCATCTCCTCTGTCTCATATTTAACTCCTTCTGAGTTAACAAATACCTCAAGATCTTATGATTAGTATAAATCTGGAACGTCTCCCTATATAAGTAGTGTCTCAATCTCTTTAGAGCAAAAACAACTGTAAAAAGCTCTAAGTCATGTACTGGATAATTACTCTCGTGAGACCTTAAATTTCTCGATGCATAAGATATCACCTTGCCAAAATACATCAATACATATCCCAATATTTGATGTGAAGCATCACTGTATGCTATATATCCTCCAGTTCCTGATGGGATAGTTAACACCGGTGCTGTAGTTAACTGGTGCTTTAGCTCAAAACTTTTCTGGAATTTGTCATTCCATCTGAAGGGCACATTCTTCCTCAGAAGTTTAGTCAGAGGGCCTGAGATCAATGAAAACTCTTCGACAAACCGCCAGTAATATCCGGCTAATCTAAGGAAACTCCAGATTTCAGACACATTCTTCAGAGTCTCCCACTTCATTACTGCCTCTATCTTCTTCGGATCCACTTATATACCTTGCCCATTTACTATATGACCTAGAAACATTAATTGATCCATCCAAAATTCACATTTACTGAATTTTGCATACAACTGTTTCTCGCTCATAATCCGTGGAATTACTCTCAAGTGCTCAACATGTTCCTCTTTACTCTTCTAATGCACTAAGATGTCATCGATAAACACAATTACAAAATGATCTAGGTAGGGCTGAAACATATTATTCATTAATCCCATAAATGCAGCTGGGCATTAGTTAACCCAAACGGCATTACTAAAACTTCATAATGCCTATACCTACTCCTGAAAGCACTTTTCGATACATCAGCCTCTGCTATCTTCAACTGATATTACCCCGATCTCAAATCTCCTTACAATTGATCAAGCAAATCATCGATTCTAGGCAACAGGTACTTATTCTTCACTGTTACTTAATTCAGTTGCCTATAATTGATGCACAGTCTCAACATTCCATCTTTCTTTCTCACAAATAAGACGGGGGCTCCTCGTGGTGATACACTGGGTCTAATGAAACCTTTTTCTAACAACCCTTGCAACTGAGCATTCAACTGCTTTTGTTTCACAGGTGCCATCCTATATGAAGGAATAGATATAGTTACTGCACCTGGGACTAAGTCGATTGTAAACTCTGTTTCCCTATCTGGTGTTAAACCAGATAGCTCTGCGGGAAACACATCTAGGAATTCCCTAACCACAGGAATGTCCTACACATTCTGCTCAGTTTGAGTATTAATGAAGTTGGTCAACTGAGCCTCACATCCTCCTTACATTAACCTCAAGGCACTCATAAATTAGATCAGCCTGGCTAGCGCTACTTTACCAATACCTTGGAAAACTACTCTCAATTGATTAGGAGATTATAATATCACTTCCTTAGTATAGAAGTTCACCCTATGAGTAGTTAGCCAATCTATGCATAGGATAACATCCATTTCCTTTAACTATAACATAATCAAGTTTGCCCCTAGTTCTGCCTAATCAATTCGAATCAAACACCTCTTGCAGACTTCTTTTATTACTGTGGTACTACCTATCGGTGTACTCACCTCTAATCCATATCTCAATAGGTCTCTATCGCAATACAACCTAGATGCCATATAGTGCGATAAAAGAATGCATAGATCCATGATCTAGCAATGCAAAAGCTTAATAAGTAAATATAAGTAGCACACCTACAACGACATCTGGAGAATTCTGAGCCTCCTGCCTATTCATTGCATACACTAGGGCCTGAGACTGGGGTTGATTACTTCGTACCTTAGGCTTGACAGTAGAAATGCTAGAGCTCATTTAACCTACACCATGATCTCTCTGTCCAGACCCATTAGCTCTACTCTGTTGATAGTAGTTTCAGTTACTCCTCCTACTTTCCTTCCAGACAGTGCTCCAAATACAACAAAACAGTCTGTGATCGGATGGTCAAATGAGTTGCATCAAAGGCAAACTCCAGATAGTTCCTAGCATTCATCACCGTGCTTCTTCCCAAAGTACTCACAATTTGGCAACTAACCCGATACTGCAGCTCTTCCACTACCAGACTATACAGAGCTACACCTCTCTCTGAACCTTGACTGTCTTAATCTAGACGGTGATTTAAAAGCTTTGTTTTGACGCTTGCTAAACCGTCTGCCAGAACCACCCTGAGATTCACTAGGGCTCTTTAGTCTAAACTCTGATCTATATTTTCTTTGATTTTCATTCAACAATTTCTCAATTTGGATCGAGGCAACCTTTAGTTCTGTAAAACTACTCATATTAAAAATGGCTAACCTTGTCCGAATCTCCATGCTCAGTCCAACTTTGAATCTCCTGCCTTCTTTTCCTTAGTAGGAATCAAGGCAGTGGCATAACCCATCAACTCATTAAACTTAATCTCATACTCTGCCACCGATAAACTGCCCTACTTTAAATCCAGAAATTCCCTCATCTTTTTGTGCAGGTAAATTTTGGGCATGTAGTTCTCCTTGAAGACTCTCAAAAAGTCTTCCCACCTCAAGCTACAAGGCCTAGTGCTACTGCCTGGAAAGTCTTCCACCATTATTATGCTAAGCCTTGAAGTAAGGAAACTGCATAGTCGAACTTATCGTCTGACTCGCAATCCATCTGATCAAAAATTCTCTTCGTTCTCTCTAACCATCCCTCGGCCTCTACAGGGTCTGTACTTCTGTAGAAGTCCACAGCCCCCTACTTTCGCAGCTTGTCGTACCTCCTTTCCCTTCTCTTGGGAATTCTTGGTAGCACTCTCTAAGGTCGAGACACAGAAGACTCTCTACTGGATCCTATCGATTCTAGATCGTTTATGTCAGCTAACCTTCAAACTTAGTCACCTATGGCTGATGACCTATAATAGAAAACAACTTCTATTCTTATCTACATTTCGCAAAATATTTCATGCCTAATGTTCTTGTATGCCCCTATAGATTCCAACCATGCTCTAATAATAAGACCTGTAGTACCACACTCCCATCCAACACGTGCCCATAAGCCCATCAGATGTTCGAGTACATGCCCGATGGAAGCGATGCGCTAACTATATCGCTTTCACTTATCAAACGTTATCATAATTTAAAAACATAAACATCACAAAGCCTAAAACCCAAATTCCTCATCTCATTTCACAAAACATGATATACAATGTAGCGTTACATACAACATCCATGTATATAAAATATCAACGACCTATCAAAGTCTACAGCTCTGTGTACAAAGCTTGCTACATGCATGAGGAATTAAACAAAAATTGTATCTAAATCCTTCAGTCTAGCTGACTGACCTTTAAACCATTTCTTATATCCAAAAGTAATACTAAGATTTTTCTAGAACATCTTAGTATCTAAGTCGCCTCACTCGTACCTAAAAAGTCAACGTTGCAATTTTGGTGAGTTTTGCGAACTCAATGAGTTAACCATCCTCAATGGTTCACTCATACCACATAACACAACAACTCATACAATCACATAATTCACATCATTTCATCTATCATCTTATAGCATTGCAAAACACTTTGTTCATAAGTTTCACAATTTTCATTCAATACATTTCAACAATACATTGCAATCATTCAAAACATACATATCAAATGTATATACAATGTTCGTGAGACTCACATTTGTTTATTATACTGTTATGACCGAGTGCCTTTTTCACTATCCCATATCTGTTATAGATACTGGGCTCATTAATATTGTCCCTTATCCGTTGGGGATACAGGGCTCATTTTATATAGTGAGCTAGAGCCTCTTACCACATTCTATGCTTTAAGCTCTTTTATACTAGCGAATCCAGTCACAACTGCCTTTATCTTTTATTCATTCATGTAATGAAATGCATCATAGGTATTCAATCATTGTGTTCAATCAATCACATTCACATTCTCTTCCTCATTTATATTTTTCTTCAAACCTAATGTTAACTCTATGAAAATAGAGTTAATTGAGCCATTTTCATATCTAGTTCTTGGCATTTTAAGCATAATTAATTAGCCTTTTATACTTTTTTGGAATGTTTTGAGTTAGGTGTTGTTTGGTGGTGACTTGTGCGGCATCCAAGAAAATCAGTGATTTTGACCAGTCGTGGGAGCAGGTTACAACTGGTCATATTGAGGAGAATCTAAGGACCGATCTTATTGATCATAAGGATCGGTCCAATTAATGATCGATCTTAGGAATGCAGCTAGAAGCCTCAAAGACTAGTTAGGACTCAAGTCACGATCGGTAGTAATTAGAGAAGGCTAGACAGAATGGTTAAAGATTGGTCAGCCTAAATGGGAAAATTGATCAAAATTTATCGAGGAAAAACACCCAAGTCCTAAGAAGATTCCACCAGTTACGATTAATTCAATGACTAATAGAAATGGAGTGCATCTTGATAGAAACATCAAAGATTGGTCGAAGCAAATGAGAAGACCAATCGAGCCTAAGTCTATAACTCAACAATATTATTGAGAACACTTATTCCATCAAATTCACATACAATGAGCACTTCCAATAGTTTTCATGCATCAAACGCCTTAGACACTTACTGTCTAGAATCAATACATACATAACACATAACAATTCACTATAGAATTTAAACAAAACAAATAATCAAAGTGAGACCATCTAGGTTACTCATAGTTTGCTCCAGATAACTTATTGCCTCGAGGTCCCGGCAATGTCTAGATGCAGTCACTCTGATTTCTCCTCTATATCATGCAAACATACACATGTAAACATTACTACTTTGTACATTCACATGAATACTCAATCATATGCACATGTATATGTGATAAGCATAATGCATGTTCAATGACAGTCTCAGGTATATTTCCTCAATACACATCTCATAATCAATTAACAACATCTTTCAATTCATCATCAACTTTCTACATATACTCTACTTCATTTTTCACCTTCATTTCATCATAACTATCACCTTAATTCATCTCATTTCAAGACACCATAGTACTCATATTTTATTAGCTCTAAACTTATAAATTATCACTCATCATAACACAAAAGTAAGACATAACTCTATTTACCTCTTCATCCTCTCATCATCATATTTCAAACTTCCTTTTTTCATAATCATTCATCTATTAAATTATCATTATAATTGCTTTTTACCAAAAAATTCATGAATAACATTAACTCACTAAAATTTAGAACATAATCTCTTTATTAATACACCCATGTTAAAACATATAAAATTGCATGATCAAATCATCGATCTCAATTTAGTCATAACGATTGTTTTATTTAACACTACCTATAAAGATTAATAAGCTACTTACTTAATAAAACTCCAAGTTCTTCAAAAATAATAGGAAGCCCTAACTTTTCATGTCACACGATCATCACCTCGAAGGTGGATTAGGTTAGGTTTTTTTATGGCAAATGAAAGAGATAACAAGATGGAAGTAGCAATTGATAGCTGAAAGCAAGGTGTAATGTTAATGAAGGTTTGGTGAATCAAAATCGTCAAGATGGAGAGAAAGCCACAAAGAGGATGAAAACAACAGTTAAAATGACAGATAATAAGGTGAGAAATCGTGGGGGATTGGTGGTGAGTGGTAGTGACACTTATCACCTGCCTATGATCCCATTTGGACCCTTATTAATAACTAGTCCATTTGTCTCCAATTTTTTGTCCAATTGTCTCCTAAATTGCAATGACACTTGTTAACAAATCCTAAAGTTATTAATCTAAATTTCTATTGTCATTCAATAATTATTTCTATTACCATTTATAAATTATCCTGCCACTTGGCACTTTTCATAGTCTAAAAATATCCAAAATTTTAGAAATCTCCTAAATTTTACCAAAAATTCTAAATCAATACTTATATGCACTAATTCAATTCTCAATACATATAAACCATAATTCACATCATAATCACATTAAAAATCAATTATACCTAAAAAATGTTAATGAATGCATGTACAATCATTTTAATATGTGTAAAAATTAATATTCGCATGTCTGTGTATGCTATTTTATGCATGATCATGAAATGCATTTTCTAACTTCTTAATAATCTCTCATGTACAATATTCTAGAGTTCTAACCCTTAACATAGGATATTGGGATGTTACACTCATCCTTTTCTTGCTTACAATCCATTTGATTGGAGATAATGATGGCTAAGGTATATTTCTTACCTAAAAAGGTGTATCTCAAGAAGGAATGTAAGCATTTAAGCTCTAAGTAGGGGGCTTAACAATGGAAGGTGGTGTGGGTATATCAGCTCTCTCTAACTTCCCTAGCTCAACTTCCTCACATAATTCCTCTTCTCTCAAACTCTCATCCCTGTGCACTTCAATAACTTCATAAATTTCCTCTTCACTTTCCTTCACACACTTATGTTCAACATCAATTTTCATATATGCAGTACCATCCATTGCTTTCTTTAAAGATTTAGAAATGTTAAATTCAACTTGCTCATTACCAATTCTAAAAACAAGTTTTGCTTCAAGTACATCTACTGATTCCTTACCAATATTCATAAAAGACCTACCCAAAATCAATGGAAAATTCCGTTGACTTCAAAATCCAACATAACAAAATCAACAGGAATGATAAATTTATCCACTTTTACCAACACATATTCTATAACTCTAAATGGCCTCTTGATGGATTGATCTGCAAGCTTAATGAGCATGGATGTTGGCTTGACCTCTCCTAATCCCAATTTCCTGATAATAGATAAAGCATCAAGTTAATGCTTGCACCTAAATCATATAAGAATTTAGAAAATTCAAAATCACCAACAAGACATGGAATATTAAGACTCTATGGAGCTTATAGTTTTGAAGGCATTGTGCTTGAGATGATCGAACTACAATTCTCCATCAAGGTTACCATATGATTGTCCTCCTAAGTGTGCTTATGTCCTTAAGAAACTTTGCATACTTGGGCATGCACTCTAAGGCTTCCACCAATGATAAGTTAATCTGAATCTTCTTCAATTTCTCCAAAAACTTGAAAAACTGAGTGTCTACCTGATGTTGTCTTACCCTTTATGGATACGAAAGTTTAGGCTTGTAGGCTCTTTTACTTTATCTTCTTCTATCTCCTTGCCTTTCTCCTTCATTTGACTCTCCTTTTGCATACTTGGCTCCTCTAGTTGCTTGCTACTCCTAAGTGTGATGGCCTTAAGTTGTTTTTTGGGTTGGATTCAGTGTTGCTTGATAGGCTACTTGCAACTCTAGAATACAAAGTGGTAGCAGGTTAACCTACCTAAACCTCCAAGTTATGGATAAAGGAAGCATGATTTTTCAAATTTTGGTTAAATTTGGCATCTCGGCTTGCAAACATCCCTTTCTGATTCTCTTCTTGCCTTCTTTGGGTTAAGAATTTGAACCCTAATATGTCCATTAAGTTGTCCATTTTCCTCTCCAAAGACCTAATACGGTCTTGCTAAAATCCAGACGGTCTTTGTGGTTTTGCTTAGCCACTTGCATTGTTAGTACTCTAAGAAAAATTTGGGTGGTTTTTCCACCCTGGATTATAATTGTTAAAGTATGGATTGTTACCTCGATGTGGTTGACCCAAGTAATTTACCTATTTTATGTTACTAACTCCCAACAAAAAACACTCTATTGTGCAATGGTTGTCCTGCCACATAACTCTTAGTGGACTTGTATGGATTTGGCCGTGGATGAAGAAGCTCCTTGTATATTGTTCAACTGCTTGGTAAGGGAGATGATCTGAGGTTACAAGGATATGACAGAATCAACTGGAATAATGTCTTTATATTCCTTTGTGCCTTGCCTACTCCTTTTGTTCGACCATATGCAACTATTACTTGCCAACTCCTTCAAAAGATCTTAAGCTACCTTAATGGTTTTCCTCATCAACGACCCTCTAGTAGCTGCATCTATTGTCCTTCTTATAGTTTGATTCACACTATTATAGAATGTCTGTAGTAAGAAATCCTTTAGAAGGTTATGGAGTTGGTAGCTTCTTTGCAACTCTTTGAAACTCTGCAAAGCTTCATATAATGACTCACCATCATGTTGTTGAAAGTTTATAATTTCTTCAATGATTCGCGTAGTCTTTGTCAATGGTAAGTACTTAGCAAGGAAGACTTTGGCTACTTACTCCTACATAGTAATCTGAGATGAAAAAGTGAATTATACCATACTTGTCTAGATCTCTCAAAGTAAACGGAAATAATTTGAGCCTGACAACATCATTAGGCATCCCTTAGAATATAAAAGTGTCACATATCTCCAAAATGTTTGTTAGTTGGGCATTGGGATCTTCAGTTGATAACCCATAGAATTAAACACTATTATGGAGAATGTTCAAGAGTGGTGGCCTGATTTCAAAATTATTTTTTATAACAACAAGGCCAATGACAAAATCAATTGGAATAATGTCTTTATATTCCTTTGTGCCTTTCCTACTCCTTTTGTTCGACCATATGCAACTATTACTTACTAACTCCTTCAAAAGATCTTAAGCTGCCTTAATGGTTTTCCTCATCAACGACCCTCTAGTAGTTGCATATATTGTCCTTCTTGGAGTTTGATTCACACTATTACAGAATGTCTGTAGTAAGAAATCCTTTGGAAGGTTGTGGAGTTGGTAGCTTTTTTGCAACTCTTTGAACCTCTCCCAAGCTTCATATAATGAATCCCCATCATGTTGTTGAAAGTTTGTAATTTCTTTAATGATTCACGTAGTCTTTGTCAATGGTAAGTACTTGGCAAGGAATACTGTGGCTACTTGCTCCTATGTAGCAATCTGAGATGCATTAAGTGAATTATACCATACCTTGTCTAGATCTCTCAAACTGAATGGAAATAATATGAGCCTCACAGCATCATCAGACATCCCTTGGAATATAAAAGTGTTACATATCTCCAAAAGGTTTGCTAGGTGGGCATTGGGATCTTCAGTTGATAACCTACAGAATTAAACACTGTTATGAAGCATGTTCAAGATTGCTGGCTTAATTTCAAATTTGTTTTTTATAACTACAAGCCTTACAACTCCTTGTGGACTAAAGTTTGGCCTCATAAAATCCATCAATGTTCTCTCAACTCCTCCTTGTTCTCCTTCTTCTGCCTTATTTGCTTGAAGGCTTTCTTGGTGCTTTGCTCTCTTTAACTCTCATTCGTGCATTGTGACCTCTGCTAATTCTTCGTCACTAAATTCAGTAGACCTTCACGTGCTCCTTGTGTTCATGCACCTATAAATACACAAGAAAAAGTATTAAACACTTTTAAATCAAAGTTACTCAAACTAAACAATATACTAAATAAATAATCCCTAATAACGGTGCCAAAAATTTGTTGATTGCAAACCAATTCACTAGTTTTATGTTTAAAATCGCAAGCATATGGGGTGTAACTTATAGTAAAGAACAGATATCGATCCCTCAGAGATTGTGTTTAGATGCTACTTAATTCAAGTTGCTTTATTTGAGAATCAATTTTAATGAATGTAAATTAAAAAATTAAACTAAATGAAACAACTAACAATGAACAAATGATAGAGCAAAAGTGCAGAAACTTAGAATTCAAGATTTAATAATTAGAGATCATTTTTTTCCTATTTTATCTCCCTCCTACCTTCTTAATTGAATTGTGCCTTACTTAAGATGTCCTGATGTATTAACTACCCTCTCTCAAGGTGTAATTAATTATCCTTATCCAAATTAAATGGAAATGATTAAGCAATCTCTCAATCTACAGAATCAATCCACCAATTCAACTAGTTATGAAGTTATCTTATGGATAATCAACCAATTAGCCAAGATCTCTTGCTAACTAATCAATTAACTAGATGAATGTAGGCCTATAGAGTGCCAATTCTCATTATACAACCCTACACAATTTACCCAACTTAAGTTCTCAATATATTGCAAGGTATAAGCTCAACATTCATAAAAAACATCTTTCATTCAAATCAACAAAGTAGGAGTTTAATAAGTAGTTCAAAATTAATATCTATAAATAACTTAGCCACTCATAATGTCATTAACATCCCAAATAATCAAAAAATCCATTATAAAGATCCTAGAAGAAAAAAATGAAATAAAACTAGATGAAGCCAACTCCTCCTCTTCTTTGCCCGAATCTGGAAAATCTGGCATTGGTATGATCTTTGCCCAATTTGGAATGGAAATCTTGATTCCCTACCACTTTTTAAGCTCTGAATCTATTTTTTAGCTTAAGGAGACAAGTTCTCATGAACCCCCTTCGACCCAAGGGATTTTTGCCCTTATATAGTAACAAAAACCTAAGAATAAGTGAAACCTACGTGTCTTTTTGGGTTAGGAATCCCACAATCGTGGGAATTAGCATGCATCCCACAATCGTGGGTTTTTGTGTTATAATACCTCCACTTCTCTTCTCATCTCATGGTCCCTAACTCAATCACAAGGGTGGCCACCCTCCATTCCTACATAAAATGATCAATTCTTACCTTAAACCAACATCAAACATAAAAGAACACCCATGAAGATCAAACTAAACAAAAACATATAAAATAAGACCTAAAACATAATAATAATAACTTATTATGCAAGAAACACAAGTTAAATACTTAGAAAAGCACACACAAATGCACAACTATCATCTTTGTCTTACAACTTTAAATTCAGCAATTCAACTTTCAATGAATGAGATGCAACACTAAATATTATGTATGTATATACACGTGTAGATATCAAGTTATCATGCAATGAGAATGAAACATATAAATGTGACCATATGAAATAGTTACAAATGAACCTATAAAAGATACATTGATCTCATTATATAACATTTTCCATATTCAGTTTCCTCTCACATTATTATATGACCCAAACCATACTCCTCATCCTGTAATGTCATCTTTGAAAATAAAATCAATTAAATTCCCCCACTAAGTTTCTAAAATATCTTTAAAGTAATTATTAATTAATCCACATATAAAAACACACGTATATACATGTTAAGTGAAGTATGAAAATAGGCTTTACTTTCAAGATGATTTTTTTTAGTGTTATGATTGTTTATTTGAACACTTTAAAGGATTTAATATTTAAAATGAGATATATTATATATTTGGATGTATTTTTACCTCTTCAAAGAAAAAGGGAAAATTTAAAGAAGAATTAGATCTATTTGTAGCATGCATAAAAGAAGTGAAGAAAGACCCAAGAAAGTGGCACCTACACATTGCCGTATTTAGGTTTTGCTCCACTAAAGATCATTCTATTTCTTATTTGTCACTCTCCACACCTTATGTTCAAGCCATGTTTAGCAACAGTGTTCTTAAATATCCTTACGTTTGTCCTATATTAGTGATAAAGGTATAAAATGTGGTCAGAAGCAACATAACATATAAATGAACTTACGTTAGCTCTGTGTTATATATTAAATTATTGTAAGAAAAGGAAACAAAGAAAAAGGAGGGCTTTTGGCCCCAAGAAAGTTTGAAAATAGAAAACAATCATTTAGAAGCCAATTATAAGAGTGAAAGATCAAGGAAAAGTCAATCTTGGAAGAAGAACAAGGATTACAACAAGATTCACTAAGAATTCAAGATTCATGTTTTATGATGATTACTTATTTATCTTTTATTCTTTCATAAACTTATTAGGATAGATATTTTGGTAGGAAGGACCCTAGAATGTAATATGTTAAATTGAACCTTTGGTTTAAAGAATTATTGACTTTTCTTAAGATTTATCCTTATTCTTATAATTGATTAAATTAAAGGAATGAAATTTGAAATTTTAATTATTTTATTGATACGTCAAAATTGAGTGATGACATATATAGTTCGATCACTATATGGATAAAAAGGCTTAAGTGAGAGATATTTAAAAGACAACCGCAAAAACTATCATAAGAATTCTTAAGAAAATTAATGCATTATTAAGTAATTTTTTTAATTAAATTAAATAGATATATTAAAAAAATGTTGGTTAAGTTTTACAATGTTTGCAGTTTTCTCGCAACCATTCTAAGGAAATTAGAAGAAGTACTTTCATTGAAATTAGTATATACAAGTGTCACAAACTCCTCTAAAACGGATCTAATAGATCTGTAGATCAGTTATGTCACATTAAGTTATAATAAGCTACTGTCGAGTTGTTTCTCGCTCAAGTTAGTTAAGCCCCCATCAAGTTTCAACATTCCTAGTCACATTGCCTTTACCAAAAAACAATATGAAATGTTCCTTTATCCTGGCTAGCCTTATTAAACAAAACCCAAACTTATCTATCTAGTCCTATCTGAATCTTCTTCTATTCCTTTCCCTCCATATCTTATAGGCTCCAGTACATAAAGTTAGCTTCAGGACACAAAGGTTATCATATGGTAAGGAAGCATTGGACACTTGATTAGTAATGCTTCCTAATTTTTCTTCACCAATATGAAATTTACAAGCATCTTGAATCTTTCCCTATAGTTATCTAATGTAAGAGCATTGGAAAAACAAATGTTCTTTTGTCTTCAATTCAATATAATATCTAGAGTGCTTAATATGTTTTTAATTTGTTAGCTACATGATGAATGCAAACTTAAAGGAGGTTCACATGCGTATGATTTCTAGCTAGCAATGATGATTCCTCTCGGACATTTTTTAATTTTTTAAGAGAACATAAATTTAAAAAACTCCCCATTACAACAAGTAATAGTGATCGTGCTAGGAATTTAAAAAATGGATTGTTTGAATCTTTTTGCGAAGAAAATAACACTTTTGTTAATTTCTCTACTCCTAGAAGTCTGACATAGTGCATCGCAAAGCTACGCAAAATAAACTAGACCTACTATTATAGTAATGGGAAATCTAGGTCGATCCCTAAGAGAGTGTTTAGTTAGCTTTTGTTATGAAAATAATTGGTGTTTAGGTTTCGCGTGTTGATTTGGTTTCGAAATAAAAAAATTAAATGAAACTAAACTAACAAAAAAATTAAAGAAAACATTTGAAAATGATGAAAGTGATAAATTCGTTAGGAGTCTAATTCTTTGGTTTACATAACTCCAACATATGAACCATTAGTTGCTACAAATGAATCTCAAATATAGCAATTAAAGATTATATAGAAAGTCTAACTATGGGTTCATATACAAACAATTTAACAATAATGATAATAAGATTATCCATACATGAAGACCCAAATAGATTAAACAAAGGATAACCTAAATAATTCCTAAAGATAAAAAGAAAATAATAAATACAAGGAAGGAATCCTTAATTGTGTTCGTTGGCATTGATGTCATCTCTAAACCAACGTCGGGATGTCTAGCCCTCCATGGGTCTCTCACAATTGAGAGTTTCCATTACCCTCTTCATTCTTCTGAAAGCTACACTCTTTTCCTAGCTAAAACCACCAAAACCTTCATAACTTTATGCTGTCACTTGTTTTTTCCATTTCCATTAAAGATGTAGGATTAAATGGGACAATTGGCCCTTCTCATGCCTGTGAGTGGCTTCTTATGAGTGTGATAGGGGCCTCATAAGTTTGACATAATTTTTCACACTTGTGAGTATCTTCTCACAACTCTGAGAGGCTTCTCACGACCGTGAGAAGCATTGCATAGGCGTGAGAGAGTGTCTCACACCCATGCAAGCTATTGCAGGCTGTGAGTAGCTTTCTTCACTCTTCACTCTTTATGTTCTTCATATTCTTCATTTTCTTGTCTTCTTCTTGCTCTAATCCTCTTCTTCTTGATCGATGAAGACAAGTGAATATCATTTTTCAAAAGACGACCTAAATATAGTGCTTTTAACTCACTTTAACTCTTTCACTTCCGAATTGTACCTGAAACCATATATGAACTAAAGTGAGTATCTTAAGCATTTCTATATCATTAATCACTATGTTTTATTGAATAAATTCATAATCAACTAAGCATATATCAAAGTCCTTAACAAAATGAATTTATATAAAGGAAAAATAAGAGAAAGCAACACATGAATAGAACAGTGATAAATGAATATGATCTCACAATGTACTTTTGGGCTGAAGCTGTAGCAACCACTTATCTCATTTCCAATAGAGTCTATATAAGAAAAACTATTTATAAAATCCTTAAAAGCGTTCGAATGGGAAATTTTCAAATATTAGTTATTTTAAAGTATTTGGCTTTAATTCTTTTATTTTAAAAAATAAGGATAACTTAGGAAATTTTGAGTTTGAAGAAAACGGAGTAAATTTTCTTAATGACTACTTAACCAGAAAAGCATATAGATTTTTTAAAAGGAAGGCTTTTGTTGTCGAAGAATACATGCATGTTCTTTTTAATAAATTTAATCATCCTTCCTCGAAGAAAATCCTTCAAGATGATGATATAGGTTTATCTAATGATTGGGAGAAATTAGCTTGTAAACAAAATAATAATAAAAAATATGACACTCTAGAAACAAGTAAGGAAGATAAAGAGGACGAGAAGATTATAATGGATTGAAATCATCCTATGAATCAAATCATAGTGAATGTTCAATAAAGTCCATGCATTATCTTGGATTATGGAGTGTAATCTTGTGTGTAGAGGATGTATGTGAGCTCTAGACGGTGTAAGGAGTTGATCAGTGGTCTTTGGTTTGAATAATTGTTATAGCATAAGGTGAATAATCTGTCATCACCTATTATACAGGACATCTCCTACTGTACTTGATCTCGGACCTGTAATATTTGATTAAGAAAATAGGAATGTAATGGATGTTTTCGGATTCCCCAGATACTTTACCTTGGAGGAAATAAGATTGTAACCATTTGATACAAAAATAATTTTTTTCGATCAAAATCCAAAACCATTTAAGAAGTAATGCTTGATTTGTCACTTTGATTGGGAATAGATGGAGACCACTTTACTCTTTTGGTAGGCATCATTCTGAACATTTAACCTTTGCCACTCTTGGGAGCCATTCGGATGGCTCCGTAAGAAATTCTTGAGGATTTGTTCGATTAATGTGATGACTCTTTAGAATAGGAATATATGGGAGCTCCAGTATATATGCATGGAATTAATAACCAATCGAATGAGTTGCAATTTGCCTGTATAGGAAAGTGATTTTTTCACCCATGGCTGAACTCGTTTTCTGATCTTTTATAGTATAGGAAGGCATTCCAGAAGGTTGGGACGTTTTGTAGACTTTGGGAAACCAAGATACATAATGGACGGATTTTTATGTTTCATGCCTGTATCAATAGCGATGAGAGGATCGAATTTGCTGGTGCCTTTAGAGAGAATGAAGTGACTTTTTTGTAGATTTATCTCTAAGCTAGGGTATAATTTGAAAGTGTCGAGAGCTCACGTAAATGTGAGAATTAAATCCATGTTATCCCTACAAAATAAAAGTAAATTGTCCGAAAAGTAAAGGTTAGCCAAACCAATGTTTTTACAATCTATGTGATGCTAAAAATTTGGGTTGTTTTGCATTTCATGTTTGATAATGACATTACGGGTCTCCATGTATAATATAAAGAGATATGGGAAAGGGATCCCCTTGTTAGAGGCTACTAGCTACTTTAAAATATGTGGTAGGGCTTCCATTTATCAGGATAGAGAGGGTTGAAGATGAAATACATTCTCGCAAGTAGTTGATAAATTGAGTTGGAAATCCATAATTTGCCAACATTTTCCATAATAATTCCCAACTGATACTATCAAAGGATTCATGAAAGTCAATCTTCAATGCGCAATTAGGCTAGTTGTGTGCTCTAGACTAGCTTTATAACAATTCTTGCACAATGAGGATATTATCTCCTATGTGTCGATCTATCAAAAATGCTTTTTGGTTGTCATTTATCAATGGAGCTATGGTTATCATCAACCATATGGCAAAGATCTTGGAGATAGTTTTATAGAGGAAGTTTATAGAAGATATAAGTATGTAATCCCCAAAAGTAGACGGGTTAGGACCCTTAAGGATCAAACATAAGAATGTTCGGTTGATTTCCTTGAGAAGGGAACTATTGTAGAAAAATTCCTTAACTGTGGACTCTTGATCATGCTTTCAATAGTGTTCTTGTAGGGAAACCGGGTCCGGATCTGATCCGACCGCAGCGGAATAATCACGAAACTTTTTCGTGACTTTTGATTTCCCGAAAACCAAGA
>JAOQMS010046811.1:0-32716 GCA_027563885.1 Erythroxylum longipes | reverse complement strand
ACGCCACCCTCGCGGGGCACGGATTCGGATATCACCATCGATATCGGGTTCGTGTCCAACGGGAGTGGGGTGTTACAGATTGCGTGACATAGCAAACCAAGCACATCAACTCGGGAAGAAGTACTCTAACCTAAAACTGGTTAAGAAGACATTGAGGTCGTTTCCTCCGAGGTTCATACCAAAAATTGAGCCCATCGAAGAAGCCCATGATATCACTGAATTGTCCTTGGATAAGGTAATTGGGATTCTTACCAACTTTGACATGAATTTGTTAAGGGACAATCGAGAGAAGAACAAAGGATTAACATTGCAAGCTGATATTGGTAAAGTCATGAATGATTTAGGAGACGAATTCGATGAGAATGAGGATATGAAGTTATTGACAAGAAATTTCAGTAAGTGGTTCAAGAAAGTGAAAAATGATAGATCTGATTTTAGGCAAAACGGTGGGAGCTCATCAAATAATAATTTCAAACAATAAAGAAAAACTCAAAAGAGTGAAAGAAAAGTGAAGAAAATTCAATATCATGAGTATTAAGGCTTCGGACATATGCAAGAAGAGTGTGTTAACACCTTGAAGAAGAGAAAAGAGAAGTCCTATACAAGCACTTGGAGTGAGAATGAATTCTAAAGTGATTATGGTGGTAAAGAAGAAGCTGTGAATGATGCTGCGTTGGTTGCTTTATACAACAAAAGTCCAGTTACTTGCTTTACAGCAACTAAGAAGGAAATAACCGATGATGAAAAAGTGAGTAAATCAGAAAATTCTGGGAAAAATGCAGACGAATCAGCTCAAAGCTCAATCTCGGTTATGACAGTGGTGACAATATTTCAGATGATAAAAAGGAAGATATTTATGAAGCCTATGAGTTAATGTATGCTAAATGGGACCAAACACATAAGGAAAATGAGTAGTTAAAGGAGGAAAACTCTACCATGAAGAACACCATTCAAGATCTTGAGAAGAAGTTGTTATCTAAAATAAATGAGCTTAATGAAACAAAGTTGAAGCTGGTCAGCAAGGAAAAAATAATAAAAAGGTTAAATGGAGGTACCGAAAAGCTAGAAAAGTTTTTGAAAATTGGTAAGACTAAAGGAGACCTTCAAGGCATTAGCTATAGAGGTGAATGTTCCAAGTCGAATGATGAGAAAATTGGTGCGACCAGATCTGTCTAAGGAGAAATCTCAAAGAAAAATCGGAGGTTCATACCTAATGTCACTTTTATAGAGTAATCAAGCACATAAGAACGAAATGTTACAAGTTATTACAAATGATGTTTTAAAGGAGTCAAAACCGAAAATATAAACACTCTCCATTAAATTTCCAATAGCAATCCATATTACCAAAGCACTTTTAGGTTAGAAAAATTCAAGTACAAGCACAAAGACGTAGTGAAGGAAAAATAAGAAATTGTCTAGGTTTATAGTTAGTTACTTATTTTAAAGAAACTGTTCATACTAAGGGAAAGTCAGTTGTTTCAGATGAAGAAATCAATTAGACAATTGATGACTGAGATAATGTAATGAGAAATAAGCCCAAGTTTGAATTTCTTCGAGGGCACAGGGACTGTGCGCTTTACATTTTTAGAGTATACTTTGATGTTATTTATTTAAAAAAGAAAAAAAGGTTCTAAGGAGTTATTGTTTAGGCTTTCTGAGACTTTATTTATAGGTTTTCTAAGGTTCAGTTGATTGATGTATACATGAGGCTATGCTTGATAATGGATTTATGAATCTGATCAGTCTTATGAAGATGGAATTGAAGTGAGCAATGATATTTTGGCATATGTATTAACTGATAGTAAATTGTCATCTTGGCTTTTTGCTATTGCACTAAGTGCTTATAATTCTTCCGCTGCACCTACTACTGATTTTTATACTTCTTTATTCGCTGAGATTGATCTCATTGAAGGCATTCTTCATTTTGGCGTTGTTTTTTCCCAAGGGGGAGACATCATATTGTTTTTGGTGACTGTTCAATTCAGGGGGAGATTTTAAGGTATCTCTGTGACTATTAGTTTTACTTTTTGCATCTTTTTGTCCCAAGGGGAAGAAAATTAGATGATTGAATAATTCTTCATTATTGTTTCTTTAGATGTTTCATGAACTTGAAGAACTTAATGGATATCCTTTGGAATTTGATGTTGGATTGAGGGTGAGTATTGTGACTTCAATACTTATATATATTCGATTATATGATTCAACGGAAGTTTCTTATTTGTGACAAAAATGCCAAAAAGGGGGGAGATTGTTAAGATATTTATTATATCTTAATTGTTTAATTTTGGCATTTTTTATAATTAGGTGATAAGTTGTTATTTTTGTGCTAACTTTAGATATAGATCTCTTCAATGTGTTGAAATTTTTATTTAAAATTAATGAACTTGTTTCTTAATTGTTCTCAGATGATTTCAACATATGGGAGAAGAATTTGAATCAAAAAGAAGCAAGAAAAGTAAAGGTAATTCAAATTTCTAGCTTGCAGAAAAATAATTGACTAAGCGTAGGCACGTGCAAGGAAAAAGCTTATCTGCAGAATCTAATTTGAAAACAAATTCGATATACCTAGGATTTTAATTATTTTGGGAATCCAGTTGTTGTCTTTAGGTGGGGAATCTGCTACCTGATTTGGAAGCGAGGTGTATCTGATAAGATAACGATAAGATAGAAGAGAAGACACTGCTAGTTACATCATCTTTTACATTTTTATGCTGTGGTTCTTCTGGTTTTTGGGGAAGTTTTCGTATTTTTTGGAAAAGCGTAGATATGGAGACTATGTGTTGTGCTACATTTATGTTGGGTTTTACCTCTATTATAGTAGCTAAATCCTTCTTCTTGGTTGAAAGAAACTATGTTATCATCTAGTATGTGTGAGATTTTCTTAATAAAGCTTATTTCATCGATGAATATTAAGTGTCTTCTGTATTGCTTTTTATGATTGAATTGATTGATCTTTAGGGTGTACAACTAGGAATTTATTGATTTAATTTACATCTAGATTAGTAGAATTTGAAGTTTAATTTTTCCAATCTAAAGTGGCAATTAGGATTACCATCTTTACGTTAGGGATTGGAAATTCTAACAAAGATACTTATTTAGATTAAATACATATCGTATCTATATTGTCTTGCTCACTGGTTCTCTTAGTTTTTAAAGCTATTAATTAATCAAACTTAAGATCATATCTTGTTGACTAATAAGAGTGTTTAGAATACATGTTTTTATTTATTTAATCTTAAGAGATAACATCATTCAATGAGTATTAACATCATTCAATGAGCATTTATTAATGTACTTAATTTTATATTGATAAACCATATTAGTTTGATAAATTAGGTGATCCAAAACCAAGGTTAGTTATTAATTTTTCAGATCTGGATATTTTAATTTATTTCCAATTTTTTTTAGTTTTAATTTCTTAAAATCACGTTAATTAAACCCCCTTAGTTTTCAACTCGTCTAACATTTACTAATAGATTCCTTTTGGAAACGATCCTAACTCTTCACTAACTACATATTTCATTATTAGAGTTAGTATTAATTTGGTTGTAGGCGACAACATTACCAAATTTTGGCGTCATTGTCGAGGACTTCTTAATGGTATACATATGTTACATAAGTAGACAAGACACCTCAATTACTATTCGATTCAGAGATAGAAAAGACAGCTAAGAGGTTACGAAAGCAAACAAACAGAGACAACAAGTGCAGAAAAAGGAAAAGATGGCTGCAAAGTGCACTCTTCGTGAACTAGCTGCCCTTATGGATGCTCAATAGCCCCATTGCATCATTTTTTCGAATTTGGGGGACAACAATACGTTTAACTGAAGTTAGGGCTGATTCATTTATTACCTATTTTTCAAGGTCTACCGGGAGAGGAATTTTACAAACATTTGAAGGAATTTGATGTGGTTTATATGGGTATGAAGCCTACGAATGTGACTGAGGAGCAAATCAAACTAAGAGCCTTCCCATTTTCTCTCAAAGATGATGCTTAAGATATAGTTGTATTATTTAGCTAGTGAAAATGTGCAAACATGGGCTGAAATGAAAAGACTCTTCTTTGAAAAATATTTTCTAGCATCAAGAGTTGTCAATATTGAAAAAAAAATTGTGGCATTCGACAACGCACGAGAAAGACACTTTATAAATATTGGAAAAGATTTAATAAGCTTTGTGTTAGCTGTCCCCATCACCAAATAAATGAGCAACTGTTGTTTCAATACTTCTATGAAGATCTTTTGCTTACAAACAGGAGTATGATCGATGCTGCAAGCAATGGAGCTTTGGTTGACAAAACACCGATAGTTGTAAGAGATTTGACAGCGAATATGGCTTCCAATACATAACAATTCGGGATATGTTCTGGCCATAAATCAAATCAAGTAAATGAGGTGAATGTGATAGCATTGGAGAAGAGATTAGATGATATTATATCTTTGGTGCGGCAACATGCGGTTACAAAGAGAGAAGAAGTAAGGGCATGTAGAATATGTTCAATGTTGGGACTCTCCACTGACTCATGTCCAGTTTTGTAGGAAGAAAGTGTAGAACAAGTCAATGCCATGGGGGGATTTGTTGGGCAAAATCAAAAGAAATATAACCCATTTTCCAACACCTATAATCCGATTTGGCGTGACCATCCAAATTTGCGTTATGAGAACTCTCAAGGACAACAAGCTACTACAAGTTTCCAGCAATATAAGCAAAAATATGTACTTATACAACATCATCAAATGAAACTCGATTCCGAAGGTAATTCTTCTTTGGAAGATATAGTTAAATCTTAGGCCACCAACACCGTAACATTTCAGCAAGATACTCAAGCTACTATTCAAAATCTTGAAAATCAATTGAGCTAAATGGTAACAACCATTAATTGGTTGGAGGCATAAAGTTTTGGAAAGTTTCCAGCTTAAACAGAAATTAATCCCAAACAAAGTGCCAAAGCTGTCGTGTTACGGAGTGGTAAGGAATTGAAGGAACCATCTCCAAAAGCCTCCAATAGGAAAATCGAAGAAGAAAAACAAAGGAAGCACCTAATCAGCCAGAAAAGACTCATTCAGGTCTACATAATTTGTTGTACAGCCCCCTTTTTCAAGTTGATTCACCAAGGCAAGGAAAAAGGAGCAAGAGAAAGAGATATGGGAGACTTTCAGAAAAGTCCAGGTAAATATTTCTTTGCTTGATGCCATTAAACAAATCTCTCGTTATGCCTAATTTCTTAAGGAACTCTGCACTTCAAAACGAAAATCGAAATTTGTTGAGAAAGTGCAATTGGGAGAGAATGTTTAAGTCATACTGCAAAAGAAAAAGCTACCACCTAGATGTCAAGATCCAAGTATGTTCACTTTTCCCTGTAAAATTGGTGATTTGAGAATTGAAAAGGCTATGTGAGATTGGGTTGCATCAATAAATGTCATGCCTTATGATGTTTACAAGTCCTTAAACGTGGGGCCTTTCAAAGAAACTAATGTAGCGATTCAATTAACGAATCGTTCAAATGCTTATCCAAAAGGTGTGTTAGAGGATATTTTAGTTTAAGTGAGTGAAATGCTTTTTCCAGTTGATTTCTATATTTTGCAGATGGGGAGTAATGATGTATCTTCTTCAACTCCAATTTTATTTGGAAGGCCAACCACTAGAACAAAAATTAATGTTCATGATGGATCATTGACTATGGAATTTAATGGTGAATTGATTAAATTCAATATATACAATGCCATGAAATATTCAGATGATGAACAACCTGTTGTTTCTGTCGATTTTATTAACACTTAGGTGTAGGAAAATTTATCACTAAATGGAAGAGATGAACTTAAAACAATTTTGGAGATGGGAGATGATTTATAGTGGCAAGCAATTATAGAGACATTATTGCCCAACCACGAACTTGAAGTTTTGTTTTGCCATTTGAAGTTTTGTTTTGCCATTTGAAGAAAACCAAGCAATTAATGACGTGGAGCTATCCCAAAACAACTCTAAGCTACTGCCTTCATTTATTTAACCACTTACGTTAGATTTGAAGAGTGTGCCTAACCATACAAAATACATATTTTTGGGTGAGCAAGATACATTACCAATTATTATCTTAAATAAACTCACTCTTTTGTAGGAAAAGCAATTGATTCAAGTGTTAAGACAACACAAGGAAGTCTTCGAATAGACAGTGGCTGATTTAAAGGCATTAGTCCTACCATTTGTATGCAACGAATCATGATGGAAGATGAAGCCAAGGAGGTAAGGCAACCTCAACGTCGTTTGAATCCACCCATTATGGAATTAGTGAAATAGGAAATCTTGATGCCTCTTGATGCTAGAATTATTTATCCCATTTCAAATAGCAATTGGGTAAGTCCAGTTTAAGTAGTTCCAAAAAAAACTGGGGTAACTATAATAGAAAATAGTGATGGTAAGTTGATATCCACTCGTATTCAAAATGGGTGGAGAGTTTACATAGATTATAGGAAGCTAAATTCAATTACTAGAAAGATCATTTTCGGCTTCCGCTTATTAATCAAATGCTTGAAAAACTTACAGGCAAATCTAACTATTGTTGTTTAGATGGTTACTCAGGGTATCACCAGATTTTGGTTGCACCAAAGGACCAAGAGAAAACAACTTTCATATGTCCATTCGACACCTTTTCCTACCAAAAAATGCCATTTGGGTTGTGTAACACACCAGCGACATTTCAAAGGTGTATGGTAAGTATTTTCTCTAATCTGGTGGAAAATTGTATGGAAGTTTTCATGGATGATTTTATGGTTTATGCAAAATCTTTTGGAATATGCATTATCAACCTTAAGAAAGTGCTTATATGTTGCATTGAGCCTAATTTAGATTTAAATTATGAAAAATGTCATGTTATGGTTGATCAAGGGATAATTTTGGGTCATACAGTCTCATCTAAAAGAATTAAGGTCGATAAGGCCAAGATAGATGTTATCATGTCTCTACCTTACCTCGCGACTATAAGAGAAGTTTGGTCCTTTCTTGATCATGCAGGATTATATCGGCGATTTATCAAAGATTTTTCGAAGATTGCACAACCCATGTGTAGACTACTCCAAAAAGGCGTGAAATTTGATTTTGATGAGCCATGCAAGATTGCATTTGATGAACTAAAGGAACGACTTACTACAACTCAAATTATTCAACCACCGAAATAGGACATTCCCTTCGAACTAATGTGCGATGCCTCGAATTATGTTGTTGGAGTAGTTTTGGGTCAAAAAGTGGACAAAGTACCTCATTTCATTTATTATGCTTCCATGAAACTTAACGATGGTTAGAAGAATTATTCCACGACAGAGAAAGAATTTTTGGTTGTAGTTTTTGGGTTGGAAAAATTTCGGTCTTACCTATAAGGTACAAGGGTTATCATTTATTCAGACCATGCAACTCTGAAATATTTGGTAACTAAGAAAGAAGCAAAACCAAAGTTGACTTGGTGGATCTTATTCCTACAAGAATCAAGTTGGAAATACGTGACAAGAAGGGAGCTGAAAATTTGGTGGCCAATTATCTCAGCCGGATCACTCCAACCAATACATCTTATGTTCTCTAAGATAAATTTCCAGATGAAAGTCTCTTTGCAATTCAACAGGTAATTCCATGGTATGCTGACATAGTAAAATTTTTCAGCAACTAAGTCCTTACCTAGTGATCTATCTAGAACTGAAAAGGATAAAATTAAAAGAGAGGCTAAATATTACATATGGGATGAACCTCATCTTTGAAAATTTTATGCTGATCAGATTATTAGAAGGTGTGTTGCAGATGATGAAATTCCTTCCATATTAAATTTTTGTCATTCATCTGTGTGTAAGGGACACTTTAACCCAAAAAGAATAGCTTGCAAAATTCTTGAGCATAGACCATTTTGGCATAATCCATTTTATGATTATTAAATGTTCTGTAAGTCTTGTGATCGTTACCAAAGAACAGGTAGTTTGGGACGAAGAGATCAAATGCCACTTACAAATATCCTAGTATGTGAACTTTTTGATATATGGGGAATTAACTTCGTGGGTCCTTTTCCTTTATCTTTTGGTAAGACTTATATCATTCTAGTCGTGAATTATGTGTCAAAGTGGATAAAAGCTCAAGCTATTCATACAGATGAAGCTCAGGCTGTTGTTAGTTTTGTCAAATCTAACATTTTTGTCAGGTGTGGAATACCTCGAGCTATGATTAGCGATAGAGGAACTCATTTCCGTAATAAAATTGTTGGAACGTTGATGAAAAAACATGGTGTCTCACATCGTATTTCAACTGCATAACATCTGCAGACAAGTGGACAAGCTGAAGTCTCCAATCAGGAGAAAAAATCAATCTTGGAAAATGGTGAATCCGAGCAAAAAGATTGGAGCTTACATTTGGATGATGCCTTGTGGGTGTATCAGATTGCTTACAAATCTTCAATAGGCATGTCACCATATAAGTTAGTTTTCGGTAAACCTTGGCATTTGCTTGTGGAAATATAACATAGAGCCAACTGGGCTGTGAAGCAGTTAAACATGGATTTCGTAGAGGCTAGTAACAATAGGATGTTGCAATTGCAAGAGTTAGAAGAGATCCGTAACGAAGCTTATAAAAATGTAAAAATTTATAAGGAAAAAACTAAAGCTTTTCATGATTAAATGATTTTTAGGAAGTAGTTTTCAGTAGGACAAAAATTTCTTCTTTATCATTCAAAGTTTAAGTTAGTTCTAGGAAAATTAGGATCTCACTGGCTAGGACTATTTATTGTTACTAAAGTATTTTCTCATGGTGTGATAGAGATTCAAAGTTTAGACAGTTCCAAGGTATTTAAGGTTAACAGACACCATCTGAAACTATCCTATGAGAACTCTCCAGTCGAGAATGTGAAAGAGATAGAGCTGGTAGCCCCAATCTATCTCTGATCAGGTAAATTGGTGAACATATCTAGCTAACGACTTAAAAGAAACGCATTTGCATGCAACTCAAAATTTTCACTTTTAATTTTATTTTTATTTTTCAGTATTTATCATTTTTTAATTTGTTTGACTTGTTTTGTTTCAGCTCCATTCCCTTTAGTATTTTCATTTATTAATATTTTCAATTCTATTTTTATTATAATTTTTTTTCTCGCCGCCCACTGTCATTTTACTGCCCATCAGATTTTTACCTCCCCACTTCCATTTATCTCTTGCTTTCACCTTCACTCACTCACAATTTCACACTCCCACTACCGAATTAGTAAACACCCACATCTTTCTAACGGAAAACCTAACCTTTTACCTTCCTTCCCATCGTAACCCACCCATTTTCTAGTCCAAATTTTTGTTGGTTTTGCGCTTTCATTTTCATGTTTTAGGACTGCAATTTCACAATGATTGGAACCATGTCACGTAAGAAAAGTGATTCACGCAAGTTAGCTTCACCAATCACGTCATTTGTAAACACCCAACCTCTATCGAACACCACAATTGCAGCACTAACTCCATCAATCCCTCCAATGTCCAAACAAACTCCAGGCCCTTCAACGAGGAATCACACTCAAAAAGATAAGTGAGTTAAGAACAGAAGCTAATGGAATTCACGAAGTGGAGCTTTCACTTCTTTTCCATTGCCAGAGGACAACCAAAGATTTCAATAACTAAGCCAATGCAAAATCTACCCCTGTAAGTATGTTCGTACTGACACTCTTGAAACCTTACAAGTTCGTGATTCTTTTGAGCAACTGATTGGACAAATTTGTTGGAATGTGTTTGTTTAATCTGACGGCCCTACATATGTTAAATTAACAAGAGAATTTTACAACACATTTTAATTTAATTCTCGTGAAGAATTCGACTTGTTTACTGAAGGAATTGTGGAATTTAGACTTATGGGTAAGGAATTTATAAAATATGTTGCTGAATTTAACTTGGCCATGGGTTTTATATCAGCTGATGATGTTAAAAATGAACCATTTTTAAGTTCTCGTTGTGATTATCATAGTGATTTTTATGCATCTAAATTGTGGACTCAATAGTACGTCAACCCTCATCTATATAATGCCAGTGCATTTAAGAGTTCGTCTTTAAAAAATCCAATGTTCAAAATCATACATCGAGTCTTAGAGTACAATTTTTCAAGGTGTTGGGATTTTGTGAGTACACTTTCTAAGGTTGAATTTTATTTTTTATGGTGTATGGACAGATAAATTTCGGTTAATTTAGGCTTTTGGTTTTTGACGCAATTTTAATCTGTGTTAAACAAAAAATTCAAATCATTAATATTAGAGTCCTACAACACTCAATTGGCTGTTAATTTGGATTTATTGGACCCTGAAAGTAATGACAAGATTGTGGCTTGTGCCATAGAACCTTTGGATATGGAATGTTTGTGCAGGATGGAAATTGTGGGCATGAGTCATGGAAGGATATCCTTCACTAATCCGGGTCTAGATGTCCTTTCCAACCCATATCTAACCACAAGGATTCGGGTTGTCACAGATACACTGAGTAGTATCCAACCTCCCCAAGCCAATTTGGACGCTCGTTTAACTCGACTTGAACTCTAGATGCACCGAATGGAGCACAATTTGATGGCATATTGGGCACATCAAGGATTTCAACCTCCTTACCCACCAACCTCATGATTTCGGCGCTCAACTAATAGAGAAGCCTTCTTTTCTCTCTTCTTTTATCTTATGTCATTACATTGGGGACAATGTATGAATTAGGTATGGGAGTGGGGTATGTTCTATATAACTGATAGTTAGGAATCTTTGTTGGAAATTTTTGAATAATTATTGATTTGTTTGCAATTGATTTGCCAACTTTGACACTTTCTAGACTTCCATTTTTAATGAATTAAGTAGTACACATAACTTGAGTTAAATTTATTTTAGGACAATAGATGTCACTTAGTTAAGAAATACAAGTGTATACACTTAGTCAATTTTTAGCAATCATATGATTAAACATTGTAACATCTCGTTTTCATACTAAGGGTTAAAACCCTAGATTTCTGTATATGACAAATAGCAATGAGAGATTAGAAAAATGCATTTCATACTCATGCATAATATTAGTATACACACACATGGATTTGATTGCTTTGCACACATTTCAATTACTCTATATGCACTCATTTGAAATGTTCCGGGTATAACTGATATTTAATATGATTATAATGTGAATTGTGAATTAGGACTTAAAAATTGATTTGGTGTGTTTTATTAGTGATTTAGAATTTTTGGTAAAATTTGAGAATTTTCTGTAAATTAAAAGTATTTTTGGACTAAGAAAAATGCAAAGTGGCGAGACAGTTGATGAATAGTGATAGAAATAAGTGTCAGACGGCAGTAGAAATTTTTATAAACGACATTGGGATTTAATAAAATATGTCATTGAAAATTGGGAGACAATTGGATTAGAAATTAGAATCAAATAGACTAGTTATTAAAGGAGGGACAAATGGAATCATGAGAAAGTGACATGTGGCAAGTGACATATCCCACGATTCTTTAACCTTGAAAGACCATTTATTTGTTTTGTTCCTTGCTTTGTCTTCTCACTTTCGTGACTCTCTTCTTCTCCATCTCTTCTCTTCTATCTTTCTTCACTAGTTTTTACTCACCCAACCATCATTAATGTACACCTTGCTCTCTCCTTCCATTTGTTGCCATCATCTTGCACCCTCTTTCATTTCCTCACAAGATAACCCAACCTCCCACCTTGAAATGATGATGAACGTGGGTTACATGGAAAGCTAGTGATAAGTGAAATCTTGAAGATTTTGGAGCTAAATCAAGTAAGTTATGCTTTGATCATTATGGGTATTGTTAAATGTAACTAGTTTGATGAGTAATTTGAGATTGATGATCATGATCATAAAATTATTTGTGTAAAACGTGAGTGGTGAAATGATCATGTAAATGTCTTGTTTTTACATAAATAATGAAGTATGATTCATAAATTAATGTAGTGATGCGTTTGGGTTAAATCGATTATGAAAATGGTGTATAAAGAACTGCAAAAAATTGATTAGTGAATGGATGTTTTTATGTTCTGTTCTCCTTATATTAATTTGGATTGTTTTGATTGTTTAGAGATGAATTAACATGATTTTACAGCTTATAAGAAAGAGTATTATGATGTCTTGAAATGAGGTAAATTAGAATTATAGTTAGGAATGAAAAGAAGGTGTAAATGAAGTAGAAAGATGTGCAAAAATTTTGATGTTTGGAAGTGTATAGAAATATGTCTTGTTTTTGGTTTTTATGATTAAGCATGGATGTTGATTGAGTATAGATGATATTGAATTGAAATTGAGATATACTACGGAAAGAGATAGGATTTCATGAATGATGAAATTAAGTTAAGTTTATCAATTAGAAGTGAAAGGAAGATGATATCTAAGTTGAACATACATTTTACATAATCTATATATATATGTGTGCATAAATGAGTACTTATATAATTGTGCAATTAATAATGTGTGTGCACTATGTGTGTTGCATGAAATTGATATACAGGATTCATAATTTGCATCCAAACATTTCCGGATCATAGAAGCAAACGCTAATCTGGAGCGTACTGTGAGTCGACCTGGATGGTCTCATTTTCATTGTTTGTTCTCTTTTAAATTTCTGTATTGAATTACTACTAAATTTCAATGTGATTAATATGATTCCGAACATTAATAGGCTGAGGAGCTTGATAAATGTTAGAACATAGGAAGTGTTTATTGTATGTGAATTGGATTGAAATAAGTGATTCAACATTATTGTTGAATGCTGGACATTGATCCGATGAATATATGTGAATGTGGAAAATTGAGTACTAGTGATTGTTTGAAAATATGTGAATGTAGAGCATTTCATTACATGAATGCATGAAAGATAAAAGCTGTTGTGACCGGAGTAGCCACCGAAAAAGAGCTTAAAGCTCATAAATTGAAAACGAGCTTAAAGCTCAGAATGTGGTAAGAGCCTATGGCTCACTATGTAAAATGAGCCATGTATCCTCAACGGATAAGAGACAGTTATTAATGAGACCGATATCCACAATGGATACGGGACAGTTATAGGCATTCGGTCACAATAATAACAATTGAAAGTGAGTCTCATGAGCATTGCACATACATTTGATATGTATGATTTCAATTATTGAAATAAATAGTTTGAATGATTTCTAATGTGAAATATGAATTAAGGGAATATGATGTGTATGTGATTCAACATGTTGATTAGTGAAATGATGTGAATTATGTGGATACATGAATTGATGTGTTATATGATTGAGTGAGCCATCGAGGATGGTCCACTCACTGAGTTCGCAAAACTCACCCCAATTTGCAACATATTTTTAAGGCTCAGAAAAGACACCCAGTTAAATCAACTGGCATCTGCATACATTTTTCTGTTATGTTGTCTTAAAGAATTTTTCTGCAAATATTGCACCATTGTATGTGAATAATTCTGTTTTGAAGTGACTTTCCAAATTGGAAATGTTTGTAAATGAGGTTGCTCAATGAGTATAATAACAATTGTGACTTTGATGTTTATGAAACAAATGGGCCTAAATTGGATTAGTGGTTTTCGATAATATGCGTGTGATGTTTGAAAAGAGAAAAATTTTCAATGAGTTTGATCGTTTGACTGCTCTAGCGCAACACTTTCACAGGGCATCTGTCCGAATGTCTTTGGGATGTACGAATACGTGCTCGGTGGAAGTGGGGTGCTACTGATGTATAATTGTGGTGAACTGCATTAACGTATGAGTTTTTGGGCCTAAAAGATTGAAACATTTATATCAATCTATATTTCTTTGATGTGTGATTATCTTCTAAGGTAAATTTTTCTCTAGAACTTGCTTTGAATCGACTTGAGAATACATTTATACATGCGTGCACAAAAATGAAAAAGATCATCTTTGTTTTAACCCTTTAGCGTAAAAAGCCAACCTAATTCAATATCCTTTGTTAAACTTTTTGAGCTGAACCATTTTTCTTGATAAACCCACAATAAACAACTAAAACCTCTCATATCTTCACCCATCATAAATGTAAGTAGGCATTCTAACCACAATTTATGTCAAACTTATTTGGAGAGATATGGAAAGCAAGAAAAAAAAGATGAAAGGAAATTGAAGAGATTTATATTTGAATTGTATGTTGTACTGTTGTCTTTAAATATCAGTACATTGATGAAAAAAAGAAAAAAAGAAAGAAAAATAATAATACAGCAGTGGAAAATATGTTATAGAGTAGTCTATCTCTACGGAATGACGTTGTTGACTCCTTTGTGATTGAATTTGTGTCTTTATAAGTGATTAGATGCTTTGCTAATGTTTATGATTTTGCCCTTTCCATTTATAAATCCTTACCTTTACCTATAGCCTAATACAACCTTGAATAAAGTCCTTTTGATTTGTACATGTTTGTATTATAAGTGGTGAAAAGTTGGTGAAAAAGCAAGCATATGGTAGAATATTTGCATTAGAAAATTTTGAGTGAAATACCGAACCAACAAACACTCGAGTAATTTGAGCGAAATTCAATTTGTGAGAGTTTGCTATAATTATATGCTAGTTTTTGAAATATGATTGCCTTAAATTGACTATGTTTATATTACTTGAATGATCAACTCTGGTGCATTCATTGGCTACAAAATTGTTTGACTCTTGAAGTGTACACTATTTACTGTTGTGAGACTTGGAATAAAGGAAGTTGATTAGTTGGCCAATTGATTGTAAATATAGTTTGTCAAGGACGAGCAAAAGATTAGTGTGGAGGAATTTGATAAGTTATTATTTTTGTACTAAAGAATTTGACAAGTTATTATTTTTGCATTAACTTTGGATATAAATCTCTTCAATGTGTTGATTTTTTTATTTAAAATTAATGAATTTGTTTCTTAATTGTTCTCAAATGATTTTCAACATATATATGGAAGAAGAATTTGAATAAAAAAGAATCAAGAAAAGTAAAGGCAATTCGAATTTCAAACTAGCAAAAAAATAATTGACTAAGCGTAGGCATATGCAAGGAAAAAGTTTAATTATTTGCAGAATCTAATTTGAAAACATATTCGATACACCTAGGATTTTAATTATTTTTGGAATCAAGTTGTTGTCTTTAGGTGGGGGATTTGCTACCTGATTTGGAGGAGAGGTGTATCTGATAAGATAACGATAAGAGAGAAGAGAAGACACCGCTAGTTACATCATCTTTTACGTTTTTTTGCTATGGTTCTTCTGGTTTTTGGGGAAGCTTTCGCATTTGTTAGAAAAGTGCAGATATGGAGACTATATGTTCTACTACTTTTCTGTTGGGTTTACCTCTATTATGAGTAGCTAAATCCTTCTTCTTGTTTGAAGGGAACCACGTTATTATCTAGTATGTGTGAGATTTTTTGAATAAAGTTTATTTCATTGATGAATATTAAGTGTCTTCTGTATTGCTTTTTATGATTGAATTGATTGATCTCTAGGGTGCGCAACTAGGAATTGATTGATTTAGTTTATAGCCAAATTAGTAAGATTTAACGTTCAGTTTTGCTAATCTAAAGTGGTAATTAGGATTACCATATTTACTTTAGGGATTGGAAATTCTAAGAAAAATACTTATCTAGATTAAATATATATAGTATGTGTATTGTCTTGCTCATTGGTTCTCTTAGTTCTTAAAGTTATTAATCAATCAAACTTAAGATTGTATCTAAATTGTTGACTAATAAGAGTGTTTAGAATACATGTTTCTATTCATTTAACCTTGAGAGATAACATCATTCAATGAGTATTTGTTAATGGACTTAATTTTATATCGATGATCCATATTAGTTTGATAACGTAGGTGATTCAAAACCAAGGTTCGTTATTAATCTTCCAAATCTAAATATTTTCGTTTATTTCCAATTTTTTCATTTTTAATTTCTTAAAATCATGTTAATTCAAACCTCCCTAATTTGTTTTAGTTTTCAACTTATATAACATTTACCAATAGATTCCTTGTGAGAACAATCTCATCTTTTCACTAACTATGTATTTCATTATTAGAGTTGGTATTAATTTGGTTGCAGGTGACAACATTACCATTGGGTCTTTAAGATAATGTTTAAAAATCCAAATCAAGATATGATATAAATAAGTAACACTCCTTATTTGAGTTGGACTCTGTTATAAGAATTGCAGTGATATTAGAAGTCTATATTTAATTGAAGTTCAAGTAGATTATGTCAAATTATGGATAGATATTGTGTTTCTTTCTGCTATAGCAAGGTAGGCTTGCGTGAGTGATTTTTTGTTAGTATCTTGATTGGTTGATTAAGAATATATGGGCCCATCATGTTGCTGTTGTGTGGAGTATACTATGAGATAGCTAAAGGAGTGTGGCTGTGTGCATGATTTTCTTATCAAAAAGATTCCTATGTGCATGACCTAGCTTTTGCACTTAAAACGTTAGTGATTTGGTGAAGATTTGGGCTGGACGTTCATTTGATAGGGTGTGTGTGATCTTGCTTCTGCTATATACACACGTGCGTTACTTAGTAATGCTTTCGTTTGGGTGGTTATGGCAAGTGTATGCGTAAAAGGTGAACTTAAGATCTGATTCTTTTTGTTGTGGGCTGAATTGAGGGAGGCTTGCATGTGACTTGGTCTGCATCTTGGTGTGGATTGATATGGTGAATGGGCAGATCACGTTGCTGGGTATGCAGAAAATTGGAAGATAGCTGAAAGTGTGTTGTGGTGTGCGTGAGTCATCGTTTTAGAAGGTGTTTTCATAGGCTGAAGGAAAGTGTTAGTGAACTGCAGATTTGGTGATGGTTGTTGCGTGATTTCTTGCTTGCCTTGTTTTGGTTTGGTCTTTGTCTTGTCTGGGTTTGTCGCAGGTGTGAAAATTGTTGACTGATTTCTTTGTAGTTGCAACATCTTGGAGTGGGTTATCATACTTAGTGTCTTCATCCTGTTGTTGTGAATTGATATTAGTATTTGCGTAGATCATCCCATAGTTTGTGGTGACAACTTTCAGACCTGTTTCGGTGGAATCAAATCTATAGAGAAGTTGTTTTTCTGTTCTTTCTCAAATGTTCTCATTTATGTTGAAGTTTGTTTAACCACTTGAGTTATTTATTTAGTATTATCTCGTTATAAGATTGTTGAGAAAAATCTTTTGTTGAGGTTAGTAAGAGACGGTCGTACTATTGCATATAAAATTCTTTCACGAGTAGTGAGGACGATGGATAGTATCAAGGGTTGAGTGGTGTCGGCTCAGTAAAGCCTTGTATAAAACTATTGTCGTTAGTAAAAAAATTAACTTGAGTGAAGGCCCTACAGATATAAATAATGTGTGTCGAACTGCGTTAACAAATATTAATACTAATTTATTTTGTTGCATTTAATTCTTCTTATTTTTGATTGTGCTAAAAATAACTGCTGAAAATTGAAGAGTTTGCGAAACTAATATGAATTTTAAAATTTTCACCGACTACATGTTATAATCATATTAATATTTGAATTCTCAATTCCCAAAAAAGCAATGAGATAATCGGAGCAGAGCAAGCGCGTGAGGGAGGAAACCGTACTCCGACCTAAACCTTAAAAATCAAAGGGATTACTGATATGTCCAATCTGTAATCATCTCCAATATTCCCTCCGAATTGTCCAAAAATTCCGTGGGCAAGCCCAGCTGTCGAGCCCCACCCGCGCGTGGAAAGCCACGGAAAACAATAAAAATTAATAAAAACATGCCATATTCCTCGGCGTCAACATGTGTTCCGGTCACGTGACTTATGGACGTTCCCTTGTCTAGGTCCATATGGTCTCTTCTCTTGATCTTCTCGTGTCCTCCGTCTAAATTGATGCAATCCTCCATTTCATTAATACCATTAATTGCTCGCAACCCAATGGTGTCTCCGTTTCTTTTAGAATAACAACAAGAAGATGACTCTTATGTGTTTGATCTTTTGTTAATAGTCAGCGCCTGATGCGCTCTAGATTCTCCGGGAAAATGGAAAACTTTTGCCTTTGTTATTATTTTATCTCCTTGATTACATTATCGTGGGATTTGCTTGTAATGTGGAGTATGTGATCAGCATGTCTCCTTGTGGCTCACTTGTGGTGTTGTTAATTGCAGTTTGACCCTGCCTATACTCCATGTTCCTTCCTTGTCCTTGTCTCGTGAGCACCAACTTGTATTGCTTTAACATTTGTAGTACTCTTAATTCGTATCAAATTAAAAACTTAATTCATTTAAAATTTTATTAAATCCCTTAAAATTTAATTAATTATAAATAAAAATAAAAATACCCTTTACTTCAGACAATTTATAACACGCACCTTATTTAATTAAAGGACTAAAAGAATTGTTAAAAATATAATTTACAAGCTCGTTTTTTATTTAATAAAAATTAAAGTTTTATAAATACAAAATGAATTCTGAATAAAAATTCAAAGACTGTATATAACTATTTTCCTTTAATTTACAAGTGAAAATTACGAAAAACCTTGTTTACATATTGTTTAATGATTCATCACTTATATATCAGGTAAGTGAACCAAAAAAGATTGTTATTATATGTGAAAATCAAATAAGATATGATAAGGGAATGACCTTTGTTATAGACATATATTGTTGCGCATCGTAATTTTCTAGCCAGAATTTTCTGCTTTACATGTACAGTATGTCATTATGTACTGATTTGTTAGCTTCATATAATGAATATGGCCCAAATATTCCGTATCTTCAGACAAAATAGTAACACAATAATTCCTGAAGTGAGAGATGTTTAAAAAAGTTCCTGCCCTTTATAGGTGCCTAAGCATTAAAAGCCCTATACGTTGAGTGGCATTAACGACAGTGGGGTTTGAGGCAGAAACGGTGACTTGCAAGCCATTGCAACGCCTCATCTTTTTGTCCACATGTGCAGTTTATGTTTATGTATATTCTGTCTCCTGACAGCCATTAAAATAGCGGTGTAGCATTTGGAAGAATATTAGCTTCTTCGTTGTGAATCGTGAGATAAGAATTGAGTCATGTGTTGCTTGGAAATTCGGGTTTTTACCTTCTCCCACACTCTTTTCGAGTGTACCATACGCATATATATATATATATGTGTGTGTGTGTATCCAAAGAGATGACAAAAGAGAAAAGGAAGGAATCACCGAAATCTACGCCGTTTAGGCTGACGTGCATGACCCACGACATTAGAGCAAAGAAATATAATAGTTAGCAGACTTGCGTTGCATGGCTTGTTAACCTACTTTTGGAACTTTTTGCGTCTTTGTTCATTATACTTTATCGTGTCAATAAGTGTTTAAAGAAGATGCCCTCATTAGAAGGTTGGTTTTAGTTCTTGCTTACGAAACTTAAAACAGTCAAAGAGATTGAATCTCTCTTGACAGTCATGAGTCCTATGATGAAATATTGGGGTCAAAGCCAGGACTGAAGGTTGAAAATGGACTAAAAAGAGTAACTCGACACGCACACATTTTAGAAAAGCGTAACCGAAAGCAACATTTTGCTGTGCAATAAGGTCAGGACTCAGGTGCATCCATCCCCAAGCTGAAGTTGTCAAATGTTGCCAGCAACAACGTTAGCTGTGAAACATGTCAGTACCTAGCTAGGCCAACCTCAAAATTTCTTTTACTTATCTAGCAAATGCACTTCAAATTTCGAACCTTGGGACTTACAATCTGGATTCTGGACCAGTTTCTCCTGTCGACCGGTTCATTTGCTTCATTAATTTCATTTAGTTTTTGCTTTCCCAATGTTAAGCTCACCAGCCAGTGATCACGTCAGTGTATATACTCGGCCGTGACATTAAGAAAGTTATTGCATGAAATATGAATACGTTAGAGACAAATATGAAGACGTTGTGAAAGAGAGAAGTAAACGATAGAGACAAAAACTTACTGAAATTTGATGGGTAAAAACTAAAAAGTGTATCTATTATTTCACTTATTTTTAAATATATTTATTATTTTAAAGTACTTTAAAATACCAAAAAGATATTTTAGAGGGTTTTTAACTACTAAATCGTTGATAATATTTGTATGAACCTTTTATTTGAATTTTATAGTGAATTATTAAAATAAGTAAATAGAAATTAAATAAAATATCTATTTTTAAATATTTAGAATATTGAAAATATTTTAAATAAAAAATATAATTTTTAAAATGTGTAAAATGATAAAAGATATTTTTATCTTTTACCCAATATGATGAATGTTGTTGTGACATGAAGGATATTTACTTTACATCTTTGGAGGTGAAAGAGAGAGAACAGGAGGGTGTTGTGTGAGTTGTACCTCTGCCGTTGACTGCAACACAGTTGAAACTTGAAAGTGAAATCTCGTTGATAAGATGGATACAACAGGCACATTTTACATTCCATACGTAATTGACAATATTGGAATAAGCCCCTACTCTCTATCGAGTAGAGTGAACTGAGGTGATTGATAGCTGCCTAACTCCTACTACCATTAATACCGGACCTGTCCTCTACAGTCTACAGACATCTCCCTGCTTCGTCTACTACGAGATTAAAAGATCAGTTTCTTGGAATTTGAATAAAAATATTTTTAATAGTACTGTCCTGAACAGAGTGAACTTTGATAGGCCGCTTGTTGTCCAAGAGCACTCGTTATTTTTGGTGATTCGCCAGGTTTTTCACTTGTTACCGAAGAAGGTACGGGTTTAGGCTTTCTGGCTCATAACTCATAAGTTCAACTACCCTCTTGAGTTTCTGATCACAGATTGGCACAGAAATATAATGTTAAAGACCCCACTTGCAGGTACATTATCATGTGCCTGCATGCAATCAGTTCATGTTGGTGGTGATTTTTGATTGACCACTGAAACGTGAGACCAATTAGACCTGTACCATTTTAAAGTTCACCCACCAAGATAAGCAAATACTCTTGAATACTTACATAGACACTTTCAAGCTGACGCTAACACTTTATTCAGATGTAGAAGAAAGAAAGTGCCAGTCACCAGAAACTGTTAGAAAATATAGCCTTATGTAACATTTGAAGATACAACAATTTAAACTATTGTAATAAAATAGTCGCTTAATTCATTTAATAGAAGCCTCTACTAGCTGTATTCAAGTTGCCCCAAAAGTTACTCATGATACAAATAAGTCTAAAATATTGATGATTTTAAGTTAAATGATAAATTTGACTTAATTAATAAACAGTAAACAGGTTTTTTAATACAAAGGAAGAGTGTGTATAATTAATGTCCTTTTCCTATTTTCCGTAAAGCAGAAAACTTGGTTTATTCGGGCGTTGATGTTGTTGTTGTTTATAAAGGGTAATTAAATAATATATTTGAATTAATTAATGAATAGTACAAAGGGTATTTAAACTTTTCAATATGAAAAATTTGGAGAAGTTTTTAAAAGCCCTCAATCGAACCCAGACCTTCTATATGCTATCTATGACTTTTCCATTTGGCAGATTCTGTAATTGTAACATCCTTGTATATGTACCTGTTAGTTTAATGCTCAAAATGGCTTCTGAACTCAAGTTTGCTGGGTATGCAAAGGAACCTATCCCAATCACATGTATCATCGCTTGGATTTATCTATCTTTTCGGCTTCGTAACAATTCCTATTTCCTGTTTATGTTTGGAGAAGGTGACTTTATTTAAACATTCTCGTGACTCTGTCGTGTGGACCATTAATTTAGATTTTTTTTTTTAATGTTCTGTCCAAAGGTTTGCATATTGCCTCTCGTCTTTACTTTGTTTTGACTCTTTCAAAATATGTGCTAGAAAAAAATTCCTTTTTGCGTTGTCCATTTTCATGTTCAGAATATTCCATATTAATTAATCATGAAAATTTTAAAGAGCTTATAAATGGTAACGGCCAATTATTTAAATAACTAGTTCTAGTTATGTTGACAATGATTAACTCAAGCCTAACTATTGTTAATGGACTCTACACTCTGCTCATATTAAAAAATCTAATATAGTATCAGAGTCAATTGTTCGGCAAAGGATGAGTATGGAGATGATAGTCAAATCCCGTAATTGCTTCCCTACGAAGAAAAGCAAAGAGACTCTTGGTGGGTTCAGACCAGTAGAATAGAAGGGTTCTTAGTAATGTTATATATTCGAGTTGCTAAGTAAAAAGACTTTCACTTAAGAGGGAGCTTAATCTCAAAGTAAAAATTCACACTTGAGAGAGAGATTATTAAGATGTTAAGTGTGAGTAGGAATCTCACATTTGAAAAAGATGGAATTAGTGAAGGACATATAAGTAAAAATGACTAATAGATCTAATGTCTTAAAGTTTTAAGTTATAGTATAGTGTCAAATTACATAAATATGTTTCCCTCAATAAACCCATATTAAAAATCTCATATGTAAGTAGGTTATTCGTATCCTACATTTCAAACTCCTCGTAAATATCAAATAGAACAACGCTATACCTAAATGTCAGCATCAACAATATAAATCCCCTCGCATTTCACTTTCACAGGGAATAAGCCGCCTCTTTGGCGCTTTAGTATAATGTCTGGAACTTGATACTAAGCTCGTTTGACAGATTTCATTACGGTTTGTGTTATTGTCGTTAACAACATTTGCCGACAGGAAATGACTCTGACAATGATGTTTATATATGAGTATTTCGAATGGTTGAATTTTCTGTTTGGAAATAGTTCCTGTCTCCAGCTAGAAGGCCTTGTCCCGTAACGCATAAGTTAAAAAGGAAAAGATAATCTTGTTTGAAGAACAGGGTGTATATACTTGTATTGATTACGGAAGCTAGTTCTTGTAACGACTACTCGAAAGATCTCTCGATGCAGATGAATATCCTCCTAGATAAGTGTTAGTGCAAGGGAAGGATTTGTTTATTGTTGCTATTCAGAGACGAAGTGAAGGTAAAAACAACCATACAAGTCCAAATAAGAAAATGGAATCGCATGAGTACTCTCTATACCTCCAAACATTTCACGATTCCCATGTGTAGCCTGCAAATAGCATTAAAAAAGAAAAAACATAGCCTAAGATTACAATAATAGAAAACCATGCGAGTGGAGAAGAAGGGATCATGGCAAGAGATACAAATTGATCCAATCATGCATAAAAAATTAATTGGAAAATAAAGACATTCTTGGAATCTACCTGCTGCATGCTTTCGATTTCAAATCCATAAATAATTGCTGCATGCTTTGATTTTAAATCCATAAATAATTGAATGTGGCATATAGCTTAAAAGGATGGTGATCAATTTTTTTTAAAATATATTGGATTCGTTATATTGGAGCAACTGGTAAGATTACTCATTTGTAATCATAAGGTCACGAGTTTAAGTCACAAAAATAAACTCTTTATAAAATGCAAAAGGTACATTATGTATAATTGATGATCTTTTCTCGACCCTCGCAAAGTAGGAAGTTAGCCTTAAAATTGTTATGTACTCATCATATTAAAATTATTAAATTTTGATGTAACATTATTTTAAAGTTACGATTAATTCATAAATTACAGAATATGATAAAAAAGAAGATTACCTTACAATTATTATAAATTTGGAGAAATATTGCAAAAGTTTTCAGTATAATTAACTTTTCATTTTTTGTTTTTGTAATAACTAGTATAACCTTGCTTGCAATTTTTAGGTTCGATCTACATATTTTATCATATTACTAAGTATAATAAAGAACATCACATCTTATATAAAATTTTAATACATTGAATTCTCAATATTTTCTTTTACACAAGTTACTTTTAATATGTATTTACATCTCGTAATACTAATTTTTCAACATTCAGCTACATGCTTCTCAAATATCTACACTAAACACAACAAAGATTAGCATCTGCATGTTCCCGTAGGAACAACTAAACGTAGATAAAGGTCCTGTTTGGCAATCAACTGATTATATTAGCTGTTAACTTATAGCTAATTCTATCAGCTGATTTGACTAGCGGATTACATTAGCTATTTGTTAGAGATGTTTGGTAAAATTAGCTGTTTAATATTAGCTATTTTTGTATAAAATGACTTATGAGGACGTAACTTAAAAAAATTATAAGGGTATGAATATTATATAACTTGTATTTCGTTGAATATTCTTATAGAAATTTAGATTTTAAATATTTAATTCTACAAAAATTAAGTTTATAACTTTAACAAAAAAATATAGAACATGTAATAATAATAATAATAATAATAATAATAATAATAATAATAATAATAATAATAATAATATAATGATAATAATAATAATAATAATAATAATAATAATAATACATGCTACAGTGTTTTCCTTTCTCATACACTGAAATGTTATGGAGAATGAGCAGATGGTCTTCCATGAATAAACTTCTCCAAAAAATAACGATCCTAAGGATCAAAATAATGCTGAAATGTGGTGATTTCGTTAAGTTTACATAGCACATGATGAAGCTATAAAACATTAAGTTTAACAACTTTGTTGTAAGTATGAATCCATAATCAATGAATAAAACATGTAGTCTTCATTTGCAAATATTTAACACTACAGGTCACTACAGGTAGCTCAGAGTTACCTTCATACCACCCATTGTTGAGCCAATCAATACTCCACATTTGGCTCTATCCAATTCATTCATCACCTCCTCTGTAACTCTACCATTTGCCAAGGCTTTTTTGCCTCCAGTAAGCATGTAAAGCATTAATTTATCCACGATGAGCAGACCGTCACGCTTCTTCTTCCTGCCCTCCAAAGAGAAAAAAGAGACGGTACGAAAGAGGGCAACATTGACATTAATTTTTTTTTTCAGCTGATCAACCTCAAACGCTCCTCTAGAGGAGCTTATTGAAAAATAGCTGGTTGAGTTGAATCAGCCAACCCAACCAGCTAATAATTAAACATCTTAAACAGCTTTTTTATAAAGTCAATAAGTTAAAATGAGTCAATCAGGAAAAAAAGAAAGAGCTGATAAGCTCTTTACTAAACATGGCCAAAATATACATTCCAAAGACATGAGGGTGATTTTGCTCAAAACTGTATTAAAAATGTCAAATGCTAAATCTAGCCCAGCATGTATGGATTCTTTGTACAAATTCCGCTCCGACGTCCAACGATAAGCCCAGCGGCCCCCGAGAACAATTCGTTAATAGATTGAGTAGTTCCAGACTAGAAGCATTAAGCATATGTGCAATCCAATACATAAAGGAAGCTGCATAGAATTGCTTGCATGATACGTATGGTTGGTAATTTAGGCCTTACCTGATTCGAATGAGCCTGACGAAATAACATGTTTTGTTTAAGGTTTGGATAATGAATTTATTAAAATAATATTATTATAGTATCAAATAAATTCTCAATGTAATAAAATTGCAAAATAAAAATTTGAGTTATGTTCTCTATGCCTTAATTATCATCTCTAGTGTTATAACATTAAACAGATTCTTAATCATGTCTACCAATCCTCGTTACAACAGACCCTATAATTCACTTATTTCTATACATTAAGATTTACAATTGTCAATTACATCGAATTCCGTTGAAAAACAAGTTGAGAGAAAAGACAATCAATCTATATAATAAGTAGCCTAGATTTGGAGAAGAATCTTAAAACCAATAATTAAAAAACTCAACTAATTCGACAATAAAAATCTTAATATAGAACATAAAATTAATATCCGTTTTATTTTTAGTTCAATCATGTTAATTCTCCACTGTTATTAATCGATTCAATTAACGAAATTTGAAAATTATTTTCGAAGTGCTATTCCACCTTAGTCCAAGATTTTTCGAATCAATATTAATTGAGAATAATGGAACATTCTTTCTAATCACTTTAGGATGATTAATTTTATATTGATGACTCAACTACCTCTATATAATTCATGGTATATACCATAAATACCGACTGAGGTATCATTAATTAGAATATCTTATAAGCAGTATCAAAATATAATAATCCCTATATAAGATAACCTTGGAGATCTTAAGTCAAATAATTACTTATACGATCGTCACAATGAGAATTTTCATATACATATAAGTAATGTTCTAAATTAATTTTCATATAGGGTCAATTCAATGAACTTATTCTCTAACATGCATCAACACATTTGTTTATCTTCATTCTTTAATCTATAAAATCGACTACTACTTTCGTAAGAAAAAACATAATGTGTTAAGTCTTTTTACGTTCTTTTAATATCTAGTCTTAATAGAGCAATGACTAGAAATAATTTATGAATAATAGATAAATGCAATATTAATCTCATAATTATAATTTTGTCATAATTTTATTTGCAATATATATTTATCCTATATACACTTTATTGTATACATCTAAATTGTGTAATATAAAAAATATCTTTAAATTATTTTATTACTAAACAGCAAATAACTGATTTGCTGTGAGCATAAATTAATATTTTGTTGTGCTTATGCAACTTTGTTAGTCTGATTAGTGTTTCTTTCCGGAGCTTCAGTAGATTTGGCCACCGTACTTCTGTAGCAAATTTTTGGTGTTGTTTTTTAGAAGTATTGGATTGAACCAAGAAGTTTTGAGTTCAAGATTTGGTGAAGATTTCATAAAGAATTCAATATGAACGCTGAGTTTTAGTGCCCCACTATCCCATGGATGCAGTTAGAAAGTTGTGTCCTGCTGTTGCTCGAATGTTATTATTATTTCCGTGCATGACAAACACATCTGAGAAGACTGAAGAGACCTGTCAAGTAATGATATCTCTATTGCGAAAAATGGATGCGAACAGTTGCTTTTCTTCCTTTGTGTTTTGGGTTGGCACCTGTCTTCCTCTGATCTGATGAATTAAGCAACATGTAAAGCCAAAAATGCTAAGAAAATCGGTGTTAAAGAAAGTAGCATACCTCCTCGCCTTTCAATCCAACGGAAGTTTAAGCTGCCCAAGTAATCAAACAACTCCCTGAACAAGAATACCAACGATGAATAAAAAAGGATTAGATGACTAAAGTGACTTAGTCACATTGCCGCTTTTATCCAAACAAGAAAAAAAAGAAATTACCATGCTCTGAATCGATTGTCTTATGACTTCCAACTTCTCTGGTAATCCGACTGTAGTGCAATTGTGACAATCTAATATAGACTCGTTTGGGAGGTGAAAGGTGAAATTATTAGCTGAAATCAATTAAGATTCTGATAACGGACATATTTTAGAAGTGATGATACCTTGCATGTCAGTAATTACTTTTCCAGTTCTTTCTGTTTTCGCTGTTAATTCTTCAGATGTTCATAAACAAATTTCAGTTTTTATCAAATTACATATAAACTCCTGAACTGAGTTTAATCGTGCACGAAAAGTAAAAATAAAAACCAAAAGCGAACATGATCAACTACTCTGAACTACATTGATGGAAGTCAACTGAATTTTCAAGTTTCAGTATATTGGCTTCTGAAAGCTAGAGAAAGAGGAATTCCATCTGCTTCTCAGATTAACATGAACTCCATATGGTATTATTCTTTTCCTTCTAATGATATACCATATGATAATGTCACCGGACAACAAACTAGTTCTTTTTTTTTGTCCCTCTTCCTCATAAGAAACAGGTAGCCAGCACCTGTTAATGGATTCCAAAAGTTAGGTAGGCTTCTGACATTAACATTGATAGATGGAGAACAAAATTTGCAGATTTGACCGACCCAAGAACATTTACTACCAACTGATGTTTTAAAGGGCTCTAAAACCAACAAGACTATTTTCCAATCTCCACCCTAGCACTCCTCGTTTATATCTGAAGTTGGAGGATTCGTTTGTGTACAATCTTTACATCTACTTTTACAATTCATCCCCACCCTCACATAATTGCTTGACCAGCATACTCTACGCTGCACGTGCATGATAGGTAAATCATAGGATGTGCTCTTCTCTGGTGCAAAATGACATTCCATAACGTTGCTGTCAAGAACTGATGAGTGAGTGGGGTTGAACAGTGACAAAATCAAGCGGACACGTTGAAATGCACCAAACTACATAGGATGTCTCTGCTTCAATCGTTATCTTCCACCGTTTAACATGTGTGCAACTTCAAACTTCAATCACACATGCACTAACATAAGTAGATAAACATATACAATAAAGGAATGCACATAAAAACAATGGTAAGTCTCAGGATGAAGACATCTGTTTGTTCGGAGATTATCAATAACAAAACGAAGAACCTCATAAAACTTTTTAACTCGGTTTTCACTAAATAGTTAACCGGAATTACTTCTATCAAAATAAACCAATGCCATCCAAGAACTTTTGAAGCACTACGTGAAAACACATTGAGGTCCTTCCAACTCGTCAGCAATTGAAAACTTGCAACAAATCCAAATGAATTTGGATTACGGTTGAGGAGGGCAAATTGCGCCAAGTATTTTTCACATGTTAAAGATGATTCTAGCTACAATCACAAATCAGACTGACAACTCCTACTTGTAACTAAAGTTTGTAAAGGATCTGGAAGGAACCTTCAATCATGAAAGTTAATGAAGCAAACGAATCAGAAGTTATGCAGAAACCAAACAAGTAGTTCACAGGAGACATCAGCACAAGTGAGATAAGCACAAAAAAGCTCACCAGCATATATATCGACTGCATGTTGAGCACTTCTGCATGCCTCACATGGGAGGATAATTGCTGGAAAATCCACCAACTGGTAAGTCAGCAGATGCTGATCTCAGAGATTGATCACCAAATGACTTTCGTCCAGCCCCAGATATATGCACACACATTTCGTACTTGCTAACAAGTTCAAAAATGCAGATATCCCCAATCTGTAGACCATTATCACGAGCAAATGCCATCCAACCTCCGCAGAAAGTATGTACAGCTCTACCTTTGGAGTCTGGGACTGAATTAACAGTCCAACAATCCCCTTGGAAATTGCGGAGTAGAATCTCTGTTTTCAGGTTGGGAAGATATGCTGTAGAAAATTGGTGAGGAATTTTCTGCAAAATGGTAAGGAGTCGGTGGTAAGTAAAAGCAGACTACCACAGTTCAAAGACCAATCACAAAGTTCTCCACGTGCATTATAATGTTGAGGAATTCTAACAACCCTTGCAGAATTGAAGTTATGCCGTTGAAGACAAGAAACATTAGTTATACATCCATAAAGATAAGCCCAAATTGGTAATAACACATTGTGCTCATTTTTGGCAATATCGTCTAGAAATTCTGAATCCATTTTCTCTAAGCTGTAGATCGTAATTGTGATCCGCTAGCATTTGAAAATTCAACCCAAGATATTACTGAAAGAGCAATAGTGCAATCAAATTGTTTAATCATGCAACTGCAACTGCAACTCCTACATTAATCATTAGTCAAAAAGAAAATAGGATATTCACTCACTAGAGTGTATGAACCACTGACATTGAACTTCCTCATGATTCTAACAAAATTGGGAAAACCCGATGTAAATGATTTGGCTGCTTTTGCTTCATCAAGTGCCAACAACATCCTCAGACCAGTTCCCATTTCTGCATTGCATCGAATCTCAATTAATGTTCCATGATTCACCATATATATCATACAGAAAGAACTATTTAAATGAATAAAAGGGACTTAAAACAGCAGAGATTTTCCTTAAGACTCAAAATAAGGGTTTATATTCAACACGGTGCAAATTCCGTGAAGATAGTAAAAGATATGACTAAATGCAAAATAAAGTAAACAAGTATACTCAAAAATCCAAATTTTCAAGTAGATCCATTTAAACATAGCTTATATTCACATTCAGTTTGTCATTGATCTTTAAACACAAAACCAAGAAAAAAAGGATGAGATCTTACCGTGCTTATTATTGCCACTTATTGACTGTGGACCGAGCACAGAGCTGGCACAACCTTTCAGGCCATTGTCGTACCTTTTGGTGTGAATTGCTTGGTTTTTCCTTGTCCTTTTCTTATCACATATCTCTACTTTCTTGATGATTTTGGAATGGACATCTAAAGCATGTCTTCTTGATTTCTTTGAAGAAGTTTCACTTTTAGTTGACGTATTAGCAGCTCCAGTATTCATCCCATTAGAAAAAGCTTTTCCACTTTGGTTTTCTGGACAATCCTTTCCAACTCGAAGAACAAAAACGCGCATTTCAAGTTTACAAACAAGTTCAAAGATACAAATGTCTCCCATCTTGATGTCATTATTACGGACAAAAGTCATCCAGCCACCACACAAAGTATGACTTGTATGCACTCTCGTAGTTGGTACAGAATTCACAGTCCAAGAAGCTCCTTTGACAGTGCGAAGGACAATTTCAGTTCTGCAATTTGGAAGATGCGCCATTGAGAACTTGTATGGTATATTCTGCACAATAGACAGTGAGCCTGATTGACCATATAACCAGATAACCAAAGGGAAAAAAAATATCTTTTCTAAGGCAGGAACATCAATTAACAAATGGTTAAGCAACAGTCTAGGAATCCAAGAAAACTTCACAAGTACAATCGCAAGGGAAGACCAATCACATCAACATAGTCCTCTAGTTAAACTGCATAACAGAGAGATAGATAACTAACTTACCAAAGTATATGAACCACTGATGTTGAACTTTTTCATGATCCTCACAAAGTAAGGATAGCATGAGATAAAGGATTCGGCAACTTTTTTCTCACGTTCTGAAAAAGTTGACATTGGGCCTCTTTCAGGCAGATTCAACTCATCTTCTTTTCCAATTCTTCTCTGTGTGGCTGCCTCTGACTCAAAATCTAAGCACATTTCATCTAGGATAAAGACGGTGATTCCATAAAGTTATATTTAATAAGTGTATAAGTACAAACATTTCTTAGCTAATTGCAGGAAGATACGTTTCAGTTAATAGTACAAAAAAAAATATTATACCCTTCTGATTGGAGAAAATTCCATCAACGGATGTAATTATGCCTAAGCTACAGCCTAATGTGTAAGGATAAAAGAGGGAAATAAAAAAAGAGATCCATAAAATTTTGCAAGGGAAGAAATGAAAAGCACAAATAGAAGTGTATTTTCCAACGAGCAAGTAACTGAAGATCAAAAGACTACTTGCGGATTGTTGAATTAGCACTTTCTCTTAAAAGGAGAAAACTGCAAATTCTTGTCTGTAAAAGCGCTAGAATGATAGTTATCTTTCTTACCTGGCTTTCCATGGCTAGAATTCAGTTGAGAGGGCATGGCGGGACTGTTAAGTAAACTACCATATCGAACAATCTCCTCCGGGTACCTTGCAATAGTAATTGCGTCATCATGCTGACATGTTTCCTTGCCAGAAACGACTACCCCAGGTCCCTTCTTATTCTCAGCAGAATCTAAAAGAAAGTCAAAGCAGTTTTCCTTAGCTTTCTTGGCACCACAGTCAGATATTTCACCTGAAAATACGCCTTCTTCATCCTTTCCTCTTTTCCGACAAGACTTGCCAAGCTCTTCACTGCATTTAGAATGAAATGCGGACTCTTTCTCACAAGCACTCTGATCAAAAACTTGCACAGTGAAACACAACCCCCCATCATATCTGAAAACCAAAAGGTCACCACATGCAATAAGATGGTCCCTCACAAACGTTGGCCATCCATGATCAAGGAATACATCATCATCATTCTTCACTAACTGAACAGACCAAACGTTACCGCTGGGACCCACTAAAGAAACAGACCCACTTGTCCTCCCTTCCATATGTTTCATGAAACTCACTGGAATTTTCTGCCCAACAAAAATTAACGCTGTCAACAATCAACACACAACAGACTACCATTACATGTCATGACCATTAGTTACTCAGTACTAAATTTACTTTTAGTTACTTTTTTTTACAGTTTCACTCCCAAAAACTCGAACTTGGAACAAATGCAGAGATAATAACCCACTATACTTCCACTTTAGAACCGTAATTACATTCCACAATCACATAACAAGTAGAACGTATCAAAGAAGAAACAAGTTCGAAAAGAAAATAAAAGCAATGAAACAATAACGATGAAAATAATAGGAAATACCAATCTGTTGGGGGTCATATTAGAGGAGAAAATCTCAAAGAAGCAAGGACTTCGCTTCGCAATAACCATCTCCGGTTGATTCTCTTTTTCAATGTTCTCTATAGACAGAATACAGATTCCGGGAAAACGAAAGAAAGTTGGTAACTTTCCCTGGAATTACACGGAAATTTACGGAATTCGAGAACAAGGACATGTAAATCATAAGCAAATTCTGAGGAACCAAACGGGGAGAGACAGAGAGAGAGGGAGTGAAGAAGAAAGAAGATGGAAATTAAGAGGAGCGAGAGAGAGAGAGAGAGGGATGTGTTATTCACGCACAGAAATTAGCGCGTGACATTTATTTGCAACGACGTCGTACTGTGGAGTTAACCTTAACCATATCCCGTCGAATAAACCCTGCCTCCTGTAATAGTCTGAAAATTATAGAAAAACGACTTTTAGATAAATAACATTATTTTCAATTTTTAATTTAAAATATAAAAAAATTGAGACCGGTTATAAGTTGGGCCTAGCCATTTCAAGCTGGGCACAGGCTTAAAATGTTGTCGTTCAACCTAATTCAACCTTGGTTTGGAAAAGCAGTGGTGGTTGACAACTTGCTGAAATCAACCTACTAAAATGATTTAATAAGTACTTAGGTATTTAGAATTGCTGTATTTAGTAACTGCTGAAATATAAAAATAAGTGTTTGGTAAGTGCGATTGCGGTTGTTAAAATGAAATAAAATGGCCAAAAAGTCCATTGATTTAATAAACTATTAATTGTTGTATAAATAATTAAAAATATATTATTAGTCATATAAATTTAA
>JAOQMS010046779.1:0-32738 GCA_027563885.1 Erythroxylum longipes | reverse complement strand
AGCATCGTCTTAGAATGACGTCATTATCATCTCAGTTACTATTCATCATCTTAGTTTGACTTTTTGCATCTCAGTTTCACCGTCTCATTTTTCTTCGTCTCAGAATGACGTCATCATCATCTTAGAATGACGTTATTATCGTCTCAGTTACTGCTCATCGTCTTAGTTTGACTTTTTACGTCTCAGTTTGAACGTCTCATTTTGCTTTGTCTCAAAATGACGTCAGCATCATCTTAAAATGACATCATTATCGTCTCAGTTACTGGTCATCATCTTAGTTTGACTTTTTGCGTCTTAGTTTGACCGTCTTATTTCGCTTCGTCTCAGAATGATGTCAGCAATCGTCTCCTGACGTCAACATCGTCTCATTTTGGACAGAACATCTTCTAGTCCAAATTTGATCCTCTAGATGATACAATTGGTCTTTAAGATCTTCATAAGAGTTGTAGATCTTGAAATCCTCTTTCAAAACATATAAGGAACATCTTGATCCGATTCCTGTAGAGAAAGTTATGACAATAAAAAAACATCGTCTGTGTTCCCAAACTTCCTTTGGGTACTGTTCACGCGTATCTTCTGTCCCAATTTCGGACCATCAGGAGACAAAGTTGGTCTTCTAGGTCTTCATGAAAATTGTAGTTCTTGAAGTCCTCTTTCCAACTATACAAAGGAAACCCTAGTTTGGATGCTTTTAAGGGAAGTTACACTAAAAGCCCAGAGGTAAGTATTTGTGTGAAGTAAGGACTCAACCACGCTGATGATTAAAAGATTCAGGTTGAAAGGTAGGAATGAAGTAGTCGACTGCTCTAAGAGCTGAGCTGAGACTAATAAAGGGGAGTTTTGAGAAGATAATCTGAAAGTGATCAAGGTGTTATCGTTGGGTGATAACTTACGTATTAGGAAAATCTACATGCATGAAAGAGTTAGACTCCGGAAAGCGAGGTCTAACAGTTGTGGTATCAGAGCAAGCAAGTCTGAGTCAGACTCCGGAAATGGGGTCGATCAATTTTTATAGTATCAGAGCATGCATGAAGAGCGAGAGTCAGACTCTGATATCAGGGTCGGACGGGTATGGTATCAGAGCATACATGAAGAGTAAGAGTCGGACTCCGATAAAGGGGCCCGACAGTTATGGTATCAGAGCATGCATTAAGAGCAAGAGTCGAACTCCTATATCGGGGTCGGACAGGTATGGTATCAGAGCATGCATGAAGAGTAAGAGTTGGACTCCGATACAGGGGCCCGACATTTCCTATTCCAAAAGTCCATTTTAACACCTCAATTCTCTAATGGTATTAATTAATCCCAACTCACTAAGTGTGATCCATTAACCAAAATTCAAGACATATGCAATTTACGATCATATCACAATTTCTAGCACATATACATTCATACATATGTAACATTTCAAATAGCATACAATTTGGGGCCTTACAAAAAGTCAAAGTATTACAAGTCCTGTAGGTTTTTATTCGAAAACACACACACAATTTTTTAGTTATTTTTTGTGAACATAGACTTAGTCTTTTTACGTGAAGGCAAACATTGGTAATGAATGTTGATCTGATTACTCAACTAAGTCATGTGTTGTTATTAAGCTACTTGGTTGGAACATCATCATATCCTTTTTAATCGAAGGCACACATTTGTGATGAGTGTTGATCCAGTTGCTCAGCTATATCATGTTGTCAATTGGCTACTAGCTCTATTCATAACTCAAAGGCTAGCGGAATAGTTATTTATTTTTATTTTTATTTTTATTGCCTACCTTATTGTTTTAGCTACTCGTTCCATAAAAAATACTAGCAAGCTATTTAAGTCGAAAGGCCTCAAATTATGAATGAATGTGACAATTTAGAGGGTGGCAAACTAACAGTAATTCCTAATTAAGCTACATATTTAGCCAAAGAGACCAATTTACTAATTTTGTGAGCTAATGATTCTCAACAATTTGATAGACTATGTTCAAAATTAAATGAATTCCAATCCATCTAAGCCATTGACACATTCACATAATTCGCAAAATGCAACCTAAAAACTATCATACAATATGCAAAATCACATTCAAAACAAAACACAAAACTACTTGAGCAACAATTTTTCCTCAATATAAGAAGGGAAAACACATAAGGAAAGAAGACACATAAATTGAAACAAAACAAAAACAAAAATAAAATTGAAGACTAAATTTAAAAAAAAAGGGGTTAGAACAAAGCCTTGTGGTGATGGAGGCGGGGATGGGGTTAGAGGTGGTAGTTGAACGCCCTGAGGGAATTACTTATCCCAGCTTAACACAAATTACTAAAGTTTTATTGAAAGCTCAAAACAACTCTAACAAAACCTAACAATTTCAATCAAACTACTAAATGTGCTAATTTATGGTCCTTCGCTTGACCTTGCATCTATAGAGGCATCTTAGTTATTTGGAAAGAAGGAAATCACTTCCTTATCCTTAGGAATAGCTTTTTCAACATATAGCTTGCAACAATTTCCGTTGACCTTAAAAGTCTCCTTGTTAGCATTTTCCAGTTTGAGGGCTTCATGATCGAAAACTTCAACGATCATAAATGGTCCACTCCATCTAGATTTTAACTTCCTTATAAATAACCTCATCCTTGAATTATATAGCAGAACTACATCTCCTAATTTAAATTCCTTTTGTTTAAAATGAGCATTTATGTTCCTTGTAGAGCTTGGCATTTTCGTATGCATTATAATGAAACTATTCAAGTTCATCCAGTTGCAGAAGTCTCTTTTCACCTACTTGTTTCCAATCAAAATTTAATGTTTTAATCACCCAGCATGCTCGATGTTCTAATTCAACTGGAAAATGAAAAGCTTTCCCGTACACAAGCCTATAAGGAGTTATTTGGATAGTTGTTTTGAAAGTTGTCCTATAGGCCCATAAGGCATTGTCTAGCTTTATTGCCCAATCCTTCTTGGAGTTGTTCACCATGTTTTTTGAAGTTCGTTTCAGCTCCTGGTTGACAACTTCCACTTCGCAACTACTTTATAGATGGTAGGGTGTAGCAACTTGGTGGTGCATTCCATATCTTTTTAAGAGGACATCAAAAGATATGTTGCAGAAATGTGTGCCTCCATCACTTATTATCTTAGGTGGCACTCCAAATTGGCTGAATAACCATTTAATGAACTTTTGCACTGCCTTCCCATTATTGGTTAGAGATGCTACTGCTTTGACCCAACACAAAACATAATCCACTCTTACTAGAATGTACATATTTTCCATTGAATATAGGAAAGGACCCATAAAATTGATGCCCATAGATCGAAGACTTCCATTTATAAAATGTTGGATAAAGGCATCTCATCCCTTTTGGAGATGTTACCTATTCTCTAACATCGATCACATTGTGCTACGAAGGTTTAAGTATCTTTAAACAAATATGGCCAATAAAATATGATCTTAAGTACTCGAGCTTCCATTTTGTTGGCTCCATAATGCCTAGCATACTAACTTTCATGACATTGCTTTAGGATGTCTAACATTTTTTCTCTAGAACACATCGTCACTTTAACCCATCAGTGCATGCTCTATATAAAATTGACTCATTGCATATATATGGGTTATAATCATGAAATAATTTTTTCCTTTGTTGGTAAGATAGATCTAACGGAAGTTTACCACTATAAATATAATTTGCGATATCAGCAAACCATGGTGTAGTCAAACTCTCAAGTAGCATTAGGGTTTCTTCGGGGAAATTTTCATTAATATCGTCGCTTGGCTTGCATTCCCCTCCTTCACGTCTGGATAAATGGTCTGCAACCACATTTTTTGCTCCCTTTTTATCTCTCACCTTTATATCAAATTCTTGTAAAAGTAACACCCATCGAATGAGCCTTGGTTTCGCATATTTTTTGTTAAAAAGGTATTTTTAATGTTGCATTATCGGTGAATACAATTACCTTTGAACCTAAAAGGTATTGTTGAAAGTTATCACACGAGTACACTACTATAAGTAGTTCCTTTTTTGTAGTGGTGTAATTTAGTTGAGGTCCTACGACCCCTTATCTTTCCTTTGGCCCAATATACAACCTATGGCTTGGTTACTTACATCACACATAACTTTGAATGGAAGTGTCCAATCTGGTTGTGATAGAATTAGCGTTGATATTAATGCCTCCTTTAGTGTGTTGAATGTAGAAATACACTTGTCATCAAACAAGAAAGGCACATCTTTGACTAAAAGGTTTGTCAAAGGTCTTGTAATTTTCGAAAATTCTTTGATGAATTGATGGTAAAATCTTGCATGACCTAATAATCCTCGCACACCTTTTACATTGCTTGGTGGTGGAAGTTTCTCTATCACTTCTGTTTTTTCTCTATCGACTTCGAATTCTTAGTGTGAGATTTTATGCCCTAGCATTATCCCCTTGCGCACCATGAAATGGCATTTCTCCTAATTCAACACCTAGTGTGACTTTTCATATCTTTAAAGAACTCTATCCAAATTAGTTAAACACATTTCAAAATAATCTCTACAAACTGAAAAATTGTCCATGAACACCTCCATTATATCTTTTATCATGTCAGTGAACATAGTAATCATACATCTTTAAAATATAGCCAGGGCATTGCAAAGTCTTAAAAGCATCAGTCTGTACGCGAAGGTACCATAAGGGCAAGTGAATGTAGTCTTTTCCTGATCATCAGGGTAGATGAAAATCTGATTATATCCTAAATATCCATCTAAGAAACAATAAAATAAATAACCAGTTGTCCTTTCTATCATCTGGTCTATGAATGGAAGAGGAAAATGATCTTTCTTAGTCACTGAGTTGAGTTTGTGATAATCTATGCATACTCTCCATCCTGTGTCTGTTCTTGTTGAAATTACTTCTCCACTATCACTTTCTATTATCTTCATTCCACCCTTCTTAGGTACACATTGTACTGGGTTGACCCATTCACTATTAGAGATGGGATAAATTATCCCTGCATTTAAGAGTTTGATTAACTCCTTCTTGACCACCTCCTTCATGTTAGGAATCAACCTCCGTTAATGATCCTTCACCATTCTACATCCTTCCTTTAGGTTTATTTGGTGCATGTAAACATTTTGGCTTATGCCTTGAATGTTAGCAATCTACCATCCGTTCACTTTCTAATAATTTCTACCACCTTATTTTCTTGTTTTTTATTCAATTGATTAGATACTATTATCAGTAACATTTGACCTTCACCTAGAAAGGTATATCTGAGATGTGCAGGTAAAGGTTTAAGCTCTAATGTTGGTGTTTTTTCTATAGATGGTGATATGGGTGCTTTGGTTCGAACCAATTTATCTTGATGCATTTAAACATCTGACTTTTCCATCTCATCATCTCCTTTAAATTCAAGTTTATGATATCCATTGTCTGTGTCTACTTCCACTGATTGTACTTCTGTGATGCAACTCTCAATTTGTTCTTCCACATTTTGATCTATAATTTCAACCTTTATGCATGCGCTACTCATTATTGGATTCTTTAAAGCCTTATTCATATTGAATTCGATCTTATCCTCGCCTATTTGAAGTGTTAATTTCTCTTCGTGAACGTCAATTATGGCTTTCCCTGTATTTATAAATGGTAGAACTAGGATCAATGCATAGTTCTTATCTTCTTCAAAATCCAGAACCACAAAATCTATAGGAATAATGAACTTGCCCACTTGGATCAAAACATCTTCCACTATTCCAAATGGTCTTTTAATGGATTGATTAGCCAACTGAATTAACATCGATGTTGGCTTGACCTAACCCAATCTCAAATTCTTGAACATCGAAAAAGGCATAAGATTAATGCTTCCTCCTAAATCACACAAACACTTTGTAAATTCAAACTTACCAACCACACAGGGTATTGTGAAACTTCTTGGATCTTTCAATTTATATGGAATCTGACTAGTGACTATGGAACTGCAGTTGCCAGTTAGAACTACCATCAGATTATCTTCCCAAGTACGCTTCTTTGATAATATTTCCTTTAAAAATTTTGCATATTTATGCATGTGTTCCAACACCTTTACAAAGGAGAGATTTATCGATAGCGTCTTTAATTTCTCAACGAATTTTGCAAATTGTGCATCTAACTTCTTCTTTTATAATCGTTGAGGAAAAGGATTTTGGGTTGATATGGTAGAGGTGCGACAAAAGGAGAGTATTCACTCATATTCACTTCTTTCTCCTTTTCTTAATCTTTCTCAACAGGATGGATGGGCTCCTCTATTGCCTTTGTGGGTGGTTCAAGTTCCTTTCCACTTCCAAGTGTAATAACTTTTTGTTGCTCCCTTGGTTTAGTTTCCAAAGTGCTAGGAAGACTTCCCAAATTCCACGTAGAAAAAATGTTTGACAATTGGTGTACTTGGACGTCTAGATTGTGTATTGAAGAGGCATGGTTCATTGTCACTTGTTTAAATTTTCCTTCCAACTTCTTTTGTGTATCATCTAAATTTCCAAGCTTATCTAAAATCTTAGGCAACTTGGATTCCATTGAGGTTAGTTTATCTTGTTGGAAGCCTGATTGTCCTTGAGATCTGAACTGTCCTCCAGTATTGTTCATTCAAGAGAAGTTAGGGTGATTCTTCCACCTAGGGTTATAGGTGCTGGAGTAAGGATTGTTTCCCACTCCTCGTCCATACTGAGTTCCCATATAATTTACTTGCTTTGGATTGCTTTCCTTCATCAAGTAACAGTCCACGGTATCATGGTCCATTGTTCCACAAAGTTCACACTTGAGTTGTATTACTTTCACCGAAGCTGAGGACAAAGCCTTCATGTTGTTGAGTTGTCGTATCAAGTTATCAATTTTAGCTTGCATTTTCGTCATTTGATCAACAACTACAATTCCTTTTTGTTCATAGAATGTGGTGATTTGTCTACTCTGCTCATTCGTCCGTAGGGTTCGTCTATAGGTAGCTATTACTCTCCATCTCCGCTATTAACCCTTTCACTTCATCAACCGTCTTTCTTATTAGTGATCCTCTTGAAGTTGTCTCAATCGTGCCTCTCATATGTGGGGTTACTCCATTATATAATGTTTGCAACAAGAATTCCTTAGGTAAGTTATGGTGTGGGCACTTTCATTGCAAATTCATGTATCTTTCCCATGATTCATAGATCTATTCCCCATCACTTTCCTAGAAGTTGGTAATTTCCTTGATGATCTTAGTGGTCTTAGTCAGGGGAAAATATTTGTCTAAGAAAGCACGAACTAGTTGATCCCATGTCATGACATTGGTTAGGTTAAGGGAATGATACCAAGCATTTGCTCTATCTCTAAGGTAAAAGAGAAAAGCCTAATTATGGTTGCTCTTCTGACATTTGATGGTACCAAAAGGTATCACAAATTTCAAGGAAGTTCACTATATGTGCGTTGGGATTGTAACGTCTCAATATCCCATGTTAGGGCTAGGACCTCGGAATAGTGTATACTGAGAAATTAGAAGTGCATTTTGTGTATCATATGGCACATTTAAATATGTGAATTGTGTTGATATTCATGAAATAATTTTACATGCATTCATTGACATTTTCTGGGGTATGAAAAGTTTAAAATGTTCATTATGTGAATTGTAACAATTTTGTGCTTTGAATTTTAGTACGATTAATTACAAGTAGTAAATTTGAAATTAATTGATAAAATTGGAAAATTGAGGGATTATATTGTATATTTGGTCTAGGAAAAATGTGAAGTGATAAGATAAATTGATATATGAAAATTAGAATGATTAAGCCTCTAATTGAGTGACATTTGGCATTGATCACTGTGGGACAAATGGACTAGTAAGTTGATGACAAATGGCATTGATTAATGGAAAAATGGATGTTGTACTTAACTGCCATGTGACCTAGATTTAATGGTAACATATGGTAGCACCTATACTTGATAAGTGTTGAACATGCCTTTAGGCATGTGGCCATTTCATTAGATGACACCTAACACCTTAGGTGTAACATTCAGTAGGAGCAAGCTTGGTTCAGCTCATTTCTTGTTCTTTCTTCTCTTAATCACATCACCAAAACTCTCTTCTTTCACCCCCCTGAACTTTCTTATGGTTATGCCTGATTGTTGCACGAATAATCCATGTTTTGGCCTCATAAAGTTAAGTAAAAGATTAGCTTGAAATTGCCTTACTAAACCTAGTTGAAATCCATCTAAATTTTACCTTGAATGTGTGATGTTTCTACTTGCTTGGAGTACTGGATTGGCTTGATCTTTTGAGCTGGAATTGGAGTTAACATGTAAGTAAATGATTAGAGTCTATATAATGCTGTGATAGAGAATTGAGTGATAAGTTTTGGATGAAATGGTGAGTGTGCTGGAATATTATGAATTGGAATATTTTCATTGAACATGCTTCGGTATTTTGCTTATATCTTTATCTTTAGACTTTTAAATGAGTTGATTCTTGATTTAGATTAAACTAGAGACATATTTATACACCTTTCTTAAAGAATTCGAATTTTAATTCTCTCTAAGAATTTCAAAATTTTGCTTGAAATTGAGTCTTGGCTTAGGCTATAACACTACTTGAGACAAAAATCATGTCCCATTGTTATCGAATAAACTATGTTGATTTAGGCCGAACCAAACAAAAGTGTCTACACAAAATTTATAGCTTATTCTCTTAGATTTCAATTGGTATAAATTTTGTAATTTTTGAATAGTTTAATTGAGAGATATGAGTTGTACAACTTCGAGTTCATGATCACGCACTAGCCAAAAGTTCAAATGTACTTAGTCTGTAGTATTGTAAGCATAGCTCATAGGATAATGAATCAAATTGTATGATCATGGTGTCATTAGAAACTTAAGACAGTTGAGAACATTTTTCTAGAAGTAAGTGTTGCCAAATTACGCCATTTACCTAGTATGAATAATCATGAAAAGTTCACCCAAAAGTGTGTTTTCAGAAAAATCTGAAATGATCAATGGGGTTATGATATTAGATTCCAATTGTTTTATTGAGGGGCAAATAAGTACAGACTAAGTTATATGAGTTTTGAAATATGAATGATCATGTGATGTGAAAGATGGAAAATACTCCAGATTGTTATTAAACATGCGTTGTTCATATTTCATATACATAGATGTGCATAAATGAATACTTATACAATTGTGCAAAATTGTAATATGTGTAAATGTGTTTTGCATGATATAACGGAGCATTTAGAGCACCATCATCCAGACATTACCGGGACTTCAAGGCAATAGCTTTCTGGAGGGATTTGTGAGTAACCTAAGATGGTCTCACCTTGACTTGTTTTGTTTATTACTGAATTAAATTTGATATTGATGAATGTGTACTGAATTATGTACTGAATTCTGGATATGAAATGTCCGAGGAGTTTTGATGCATGATGAAAACATTGGAAGTGCTACTTGTATGTGAATGAGATTGACTACATGGTTCTCAACTTGAATGTTCATTCCAAACCTATCTGATGATTATTGTGAACAAGAATATGAATACAAATGTAAGTGATTAAATGCGATGAATGAAATTGAGGAATGCATTTCATTCCAATGCATAAAATGTAAAGGAAATTGTGACTGATGTTGCCAGTGAAAAAGAGCATAAAGCTCAGACATTCATGATTAGAGCCTAAGGCTCAATGTGCACAAAGAGCCCTGTATCCCTAATGGATAAGGGATAGTATGAAAGAGCCCAGTATCCATAACGGATTCAGGATAGTGAAAAAGGCACATAGTCATAACAATGAAATAAATGAAATCGAGTATTATAACATTACATACATATATGATATAAATAAATTGAATGATTGCAATGTTTTGAGAACTTTGTGTATGAAATATGTGATAAATTGTCAATGTGTATGTTCTACAAAATTATACTGAAACGATGAAATGTTTGAATTTTGTTTTTGAAATATGACAAATGTGATCCGATGTTATGTGTTATTACTTGAAAAAAATCAAGTTGATTGGAATTTCATGATGACATGATTTATTTTGTGTTGTATGACAAGAGTGAACCATCAAGGATGGTTACTCTACTGAGTTCACAAAACTCACCAAAATTGCAACGTTGACAATTTCAGGTTCGAGAGAGCGACGACTTAGCTTCTAAGACTACATAGAAGCGATTTTGTATAATTTGTGGAGATCAGATATAGCTCAAAGGTCAGTCAACTTAGACTGAAGGAATAGTTTGTTTTAATTTTTGTTTAGTTTCCTTATATATGTAGCATATTATGTAGACTAAGTTATAAACACTCTAGGTTGACATTGTAAAATATGGATGTTGGTTAGTGCTATAGTGTAAAATATAGTTTAAGAAATGAAATAAGGAAAATTTTGGTTTTCAGACAATATGTTATTTATTGTTTTACTTACGATGCCATGTGATATAGTGAAGGTGAAATGGTGAATACACCATTTCTATTGGGCATGTGCACGTGTGTCTGAAGGGTGCACGTTTATGTTTCATATGGGAGTGGGGTGTTACAGTTGGTGGTATCAGAGCATGGTTGACATCCATAAGGATATGTAGAACTGTTAGGTATGAAATGTTGTGGAAATTTTGGATGGTAATTGAAGTTATTGTGTACTATAGGTTATCCGATGTAGGCAATCAAATGGAACACTCAGTTGACTTAAGATCAGAAAGAGCCAGTATAGAGTCATTTGCATCTTGATCTAAGGGAATGCCTCCAAGAATGCCTGAAAAAAGAGAAAGGAGATACGACAAACTGCGAAAGCAGGGGGCTGTGGACTTCTACAGAAGTGTAAAACTTGCTGAGGCTAAGAGATTATTAGAGAGGACAGAGAGAGTTTTTGATCAGATGGATTGTGAGTCAGACGAGAGGTTCGACTATGCAGTATCTTTATTACAAGGCCCAGCTTACCAATGGTGGAAAACTATTCCAAGCATTACCATCAGGCCTTGTAGATTGAGATAGGAGGATTTCTGAGAAGTTTCAAAGAGAATTATATGCCCAAGATCTACCTAGACAAAAAGATGAACGAATTTCTGGATCTGAAGCAGGGCAGGATGTCTGTGGTAGAATATGAGATTAAATTCAAAGAGTTGATGGGATATGCTACTGCCTTGATTTTTACTGAGGAAGATAAGTGCAGGAGATTTGAAAATAGGTTGAACATCAAGATTCGGACAAGGGTAACTCTTACTAATTTTGGTAGTTTCACTGAGCTCAGAGCAGCCTCGATTCTGAATAGAGCAATTGTTAAGGGACAATTAGTCTGAGCAGAGATCAAATTCTAGATAGGAGAGGCCCAGTAAATTTCAGGGCAGTTCTAGTAGAAGGTTCAGTAAGTGTCAGACCCAAGCTTTAGACCACCGACTGGATCAAGACAGTCAGGGTTCAGACAGAGAGTTAATTTTGTTAAGTCTGGTAATAACAGAGGTGCGGTATCAAGTCAATTGCTAAATTGTGAGGATTATAGGAAGAAGCATAGTGGTGAATGCTAGAGGGTAACAGGAGCCTGCCTTCAATATAGCTCACTTCATCATCAGATTATGGATTGTTTTATGGTTTTTGGAGCACAGTCTAAAAGGAGAGGAAGTATGGTAACAGAATCTACTGTCCAGCAGAGCCAAGCTGGTGGGTCTGGATAGAGAGGCCATGGCAGGGGCAGAGTAAGCTCTGGGAGTCCTTCTATTAGGACTAAGGTGCAGAGCAATAGACCATAGTCCTAAGCCATAGTCTACATTATGACGAGATAAGAGGCTCAAGAGTCTCTAGTTGTCATTGTAGGTGTGTTATTATTATTTACTTTTGAGGTTTTTGCATTGCTAGATCCTGGATCTACGCATTCTTTTATCGCACCTCATATAGCATATAAATTGCATTGTGATAGAGAGCTACTAAGATGTGTATTGGAGTTGAGTACACTGATAGGTAGTACCACCGTGATTGAGGAAGTTTGCAAGAGGTATATGATTCGAATTGATCAGGTATAGTTGGAAGCAGACTTGATTATATTATAGTTAAAAGAAATAGATGTTATACTAGGCATGGATTGGCTTACTGCTCATAGGGCCATTATGAATTGCTACACTAAGGAGGTCATTTTAGAATCTCCTAATCAACGGAGAGCAGTATTCAGAGGTATTAGCCAAGTAGTGCTAGCCAAACTAATCTCATTCATGACTGCTTTGAGGTTAATACAAAGGGTATATGAGGCTTATCTGGCCCATATTATTGATATTAGAGTTGAGAAGAATATACAGGACATCCTGTGGTTAAGGAATTCCTATATGTGTTTCCCACAGAGCTACCTGGCTTACCTCCAAATCAAGAAACAGAGTTTACAATTTACTTAGTTCTAGGTGCTGCTCCTATATCATTCCTCCATATAGGATGTCACCTGTGGAACTAAAGGAGTAAAAGGCTCAGTTTCAGGAATTGCTTGAAAAAGGATTCATTAGACCTAGTGTTTCACCCTAGGGAGCTCCAGTCCTATTTGTGAATAAGAAAGATGGCACTTTGAGACTGTGTATTGACTATAGGCAACTAAATTGGCTTATAGTGAAGAACAGGTACCCGTTGCCTAGAATTGATGACTCATTTGATCAACTGTAGGGAGCTCAGGTGTTCACTAAATTGGATTTGAGGTCTGGGTATTATCATTTAAAGATAGCAGAGGTTGATGTACCAAAAAGTGCTTTCAGGAGTAGGTATGGGCATTTCGAGTTTTTAGTAATGCCGTTTGGGTTAACTAATTCCCCAGCTGCATTTATGGCATTGATGAATAAGGTGTTTCAGCCCTACTTGGATTGCTTTGTGATAATTTTTATCGATGACATTTTGGTGTATTGAAAGAGTAGAGAAGAACATGCTGATCATCTGAGAGTGATCTTACAGATTATGAGAGAAAAATAGTTGTATGCTAAATTTAGTAAATGTGAGTTTTGCCTGAATCAAGTGGTGTTTTTGGGTCATATCATAAATGGGCAAGGTATTCAAATGGATCCAATAAAGATTAAAGCAGTAATGAAATAGGAGGCTTCGAAGAATGTGTCAGAAATTTGGAGTTTCTTAGGATTAACTAGATATTACCAAAGGTTTTTCAAGGGGTTTTCTCTGATTTGACCCCTTTGACTAAACTTCTAAGGAAGAATGTAGCATTCAGATGGGATGATGATTGTTAGAAGAGTTTAAAGGAATTGAAACATCAATTGACTACAGCACCAGTGTCGACTATTCCATTAGGAACTAGTGGATATGTAGTATACAGTGATACTTCGCATCAAGGATTGGGATGTGTACTGATGCAGAATGGCAAGGTGATAGCCTGTGCATCGAGACAACTAAGGTCTCACAAGATGAACTATCTAGTACATGATCTAGAACTTGCTGTAGTTGTTTTTGCTCTAAAGATATGGAGACATTATTTATATGGAGAGACATTTCAGATATACACTGATCACAAAAGTTTAAGATTTTTGCTGAGTCAAAAAGAACCGAACATGAGACAGAGGAGGTGGGTATAGTTGTTAAAAGATTATGACTGCACGATTGAGTATCATCAGGGAAAAGCAAATATAGTGGTAAATGCTTTGAGTAGGAAGTCACACAGTAGTGTAGCTCAGATTTAGTTATCGAGATTACCAAGCTTGATTCAATTGAGAGCTTTGAATGTGGAGTTGAATCTAGAGCATAATGAAACAATGACAACTAAACTAATGTTGAGACCGACATTACATGATTGAATTAGAAGAGTTCAGAGTATAGATCCTGAAATGGTGAAACTGATCGAGAAAGTTAAGATGAATCCTGATTCTAAATTTGACTTGAGAAAGGAGACATTGTGGTTAAAACAGAGATTATGTGTGCCTAATGTGGATGAATTGAGAAAGGAAATTTTTGAGGAAGCTCATATGACTGCTTATGCTATGCATCCTAGCACGATGAAGATGTATAATATGCTAAAGCAACATTTCCGGCAGCCAGGAATGAAGAAGCAAGTAGCGGAATATGTTTCTAAATGTATAACATGCCAGTCCAGTTAGGAAGCTACATTTGTTGCCTATTCCAGAGTGGAAATGGGAATGAATCATTATAGATTTTATTATGGGTTTGCTTAAGACTCTGAGGCAAAATGATGCCATATGGGTTGTGGTGGACCGATTAACTAAGTTAGCCCATTTCTTACCAGCGAAAGAGAATAACTCACTAGACCAGTTGGCTCGAAAGTATGTGAATGAAGTGGTTAGACTGCATGGGGTTCCAGTGTCTAATGTATTAGACAGAGATCCCAGATTTACTTCAAGATTTTGGAAGAGTTTGCATTCAGCTATGTGTACAAAGTTGAACTTCAGTACTGCATTTCATCCTCAAATGGATGGGCAAAGTGAGAGGACAATCAAGACTGTTGAGGATATGCTCAGGGCATGTGTATTGGAGTTTCAAGGAACTTGGGACCAGTATATTGCATTGATTGAATTTGCTTACAACAATCATTATCACAGTAGTATTGCAATGGCACCATATGAGGCATTGTATGGTATAAAGTGTCAATCGCCTCTGTATTGGGATAAAGAGGGCTTGAGAATGTTGAAGGTCTAGAACTGATACAAGACATTGTGGATAAGGTGAAACTGATCAGAAGTCGAATAAAAGTAGCTCAGGATAGACAGAAGAGCTATGTGGATTAGCATCAACAGGATATGGAATACGGTGTAAGAGACAGAGTGTTTTTTAGAGTGTCACCTTGGTGAGGTGTGTTAAGGTTTGATAAAAAGGGCAAGTTGAGCCCTAGGTACATTGGTCCTTATGAGATCATTGAGAGGATAGGACCTTTGGCATACAAGTTAGCTTTGCCTAATGAAATGGCTCAGTTGCATAATATGTTTCATGTGAGCATGTTGAGAAGATACAGATTCGATCCAACACATATGTTACCAGCTTAAGATATTGAAGTTGCTAGTAATCTAAGCTATGTTGAGGTGCTGATCAAGATAGTGGGCTATAAGACAAAGAAGCTGAGAAACTGAGTAATTTCATTGGTAAAAGTCCTGTGGAGAAATCATTCGAGTAAGGAAGCAACTTGGGAAATAGAGGACCATATGAAAAAGCAATATCCCCACCTGTTTCATCAATCAGGTAAGAATTTTGAGGACGAAATTTCTTAAGAAAGGGAGAATTGTAACTTTCCAATATCCTATGTCAGGAGCTAGGACCTCGGAATAATGTATACTGAGAAATTATAATTGCATTTCATACAACATATGGCACATTTAAATATGTGAATTGTGTTTATATTCATGAAATAATTGTACATGCATTCATTGACATTTTCCGGGGTATGAAAAGTTTAAAATGTTCATTATGTGAATTGTAACAAGTTTATGCCTTGAATTTTAGTACGACTGATTACAAGTAGTAAATTTGAAATTAATTGATACAATTGGAAAATTGAGCGATTATAATATATATTTGGTCTAGGAAAAATGCCAAGTGATTAGATAAATTGATATATGAAAATTAGCATCATTCAGCCTATAATTGAGTGACATTTGACATCGATCATTGTGGGACAAATGGACTGGTAAGTTGATGACAAATGGCATTGATTAATGGACAAATGGCTGCTGTACTTAAATGACATGTGACCTAGCTTTAATGGTAACATATGGAAGCACCTATACTTGATAAGTGTTGAACATGCCTAGATATATGGCCATTTCATTGGATGACACCTAACACCTTAGGTGTAACATTCAGCAGGATCAAACTTGGTTCAGCTCATTTCTTGTTCTTTCTTCTCTCACTCACATCACCGAAACTCTCTTCTTTCACCCCCTGAACTTTCTTATGGTTACATCTAATTTTTGTGCAAATAATCCATGTTTTGTCCTCACAAAGTTAAGTAAAAGATCAGGTTGAAATTGCCTTACTAAACCTAGCCGAAATCCATCTAAATTTTACCTTGAATTTGTGATGTTTCTACTTGCTTGGAGTACTACATTGGTTGGATCTTTTGAGTTGGAGTTAAACATGTAAGTAAATGATTGGTGTTTATATCATGTTGTGATAGAGAATTAAGTGATAAGTTTAGGATGAAATGGTGAGTGTGCTGGAATATTATGAACTGAAATATTTTCATTGAACATGCTTCGGTGTTTAGCTTATATGTTTATCAGTAGATTTCCAAATGAGTTGATTTTTGATTAAGATTAAACCAGAGACATATGTATACATCTTTCTTGAAGAAGTCTAATTTTATTTCTATCTCTAATAATTTCAAAATCTTTCTTGAAATTGAATCTTGGCTTAGGCTATAACACTACCCGAGATAGAAATCATGTCCTATTATTATCAAATAAACTATATTGATGTAGACTGAATCAGATAAAAGTGTCTTCACAAAATTTGTATATTATTCTCTTATATTTCAATTGGTATAAAGTTTGTAATTTTTTGATATTTGAATTGAGAGATACGAGTTTTCAAAGTTCGAGTGCATGATTATGCACTAGCCAAAAGTTCAAATGTACTCAATCTGTAGTATTGTGAGCATAATACATAGAATAATGAATCAAATTGTATGATCTTAGTGTCATTAGAAACTTAAGACAATGGGGAACATTTTTCTAGAAGGATGTGTTGCCAAATTACTCCTTTTACCTATTCTGAATAATCATGAAAGGTTGAACCAAAAGTGTGTTTTTAGAAAAATCTGAAATGATCAATGGGGTTATGATAGTTGATTCTAATTGTTTTATTGAGGTGCAAACCCTAAGTACAGACTAAGTTATGTGAGTTTTGAAATATGAATGATCATGTGATGTGAAAGATGGAAAATACCCCAGATTGTCATTGAACATGCATTGTACATATTTCATATACATAGATGTGCATAAATGAATACTTATACAATTGTGCAAAATTATAATATGTGTAAATATGTTTTGCATGATATAGAGGAGCATTTAGAGCGCCATCATCCAAACATTGCTGGGACTTCAAGGCAATAGCTTTCTACAGTGATTTGTGAGTAACCGAAGATGGTCTCACCTTGACTTGTTTTGTTTATTACTGAATTAAATCTGTTATTGATGAATGTGTACTGAATTGTGTACCGAATTCCGAACATGAAATGTCCAATGAGTTTTGATGCATGATAAAAACATTAGAAGTGCTACTTGTATGTGAATGAGATTGAGTAAATGGTTCTCAACTTGAATGTTCATGCCGGACCTAGTCTAATGATTATTATGAACAAGAATATGAATACAAATGTAATTGATCAAATGTGATGATTGAAATTGAGTAATGCATTTCATTCCAATGCATGAAATGTAAAGGCAATTGTGACTGATGTCGCCAGTGACAAAGAGCTTAAAGCTCAGACATTCATGATTAGAGCCTAAGGCTCAATGTGTACAAAGAGCCCTATATCTCCAACGAAAAAGGGATAGTATGAAAGAGCCTAGTATCCATAACAAATATGGGACAATGAAAAATGCACACAGTTATAACAATGAAATAAATGAAATCGAGTCTTATAACATTGCATACATATATGGTCTAAATAAATTGAATGATTGCAATGTTTTGAGAACTTTGTGTATGAAATATGTGATAAATTGTCAACGTGTATGTTCTGCAAAATTGTACTGAAATGATGAAATATTTGAATTTTGTTTTTGAAATATCACAAATTTGATCCGATGTTATGTGTTATTACTTCATAAAATTCAAGTTGATTGGAATTTCATGATGACATGATTTATTGTTTGTTGTATGACAAGAGTGAACCATTGAGGATAGTTACTCTACTGCGTTCGCAAAACTCACCAAAATTGCAACGTCGACAATTTCAGCTTCAAGAGAGCGATGACCTAGCTTCTAAGACTGCAGAGAAGTGATTTTGTATAATTTGTGGAGATTAGATATGGCTCAAAGGTCGGTCAGCTGAGACTGAAGGAATAGTTTATTTTAATTTTTCTTTAATTTCCTCATGTATGTAGCATATTATGTAGACTGAGTTATAAACACTTTAGGTTGACATTGTTAAAAATCGATGATGGTTAACGCTACAGTGTAAATTAAAGTTTCAGAAATGAAATGAGGAAAATTTCGGTTTTCAAACAATGTGTTATTTATGGCTTTACTTACGATTCCATGTGATATAGTGAACGTGAAATGGTTAACACACCATTTCTATCAAGCAGATGCACGTGCGTCCGAAGGGTGCACGTGCATATGTAGCACTCCACTCTCGCAAGACACGTACCTGAAATCCTGAGTGATATCTAAGTACGTACCCTGCGAGGGTGGCATGCTAGAACAATCGGTCAATCAAATTCAATACAGAAATTTCTTTTTCTTTCAAAACAATGCACGCAAAATGCGAAAAATCAATAAATAAATCGGGCCTATTTTTATTCATAAACATTTTCAAACACAATGTCACAACCATTACATTTCGAAATCATTTACATACACATTGTAAAATTCTTATGAATACATATTTTGATACAAAAATAAGGAAATACTAATGTAGATGCGAACTGATCCCGACCTCTATGTCTTACTTGGATGTAGTGGCTATACTCCCGCTGGCCTAATGGGGTAACTCTTCTGAGCCTGAAAAATAATTGCAAATTTTGGGTGAGTTTTGCGAACTCAGATGAGGTAACCATCATCGATGGTTCACTCAATTCATGCATCATACAAATACACATAACATGTAATTCGCATCTTTGCATTTTGCATAAAGTATCACATAACTCTCATCACTACATTAATTCATCATGTAGCATCAATTAACACCTTATTCCTTTATTTCACATTTCACATTTGAATCATTTAAATAGTGCATTTAAATCATTTAAACATAAATATCAAATGCATATGCAATGCTCATAAGACTCACATTCAGTTATTATTATTGTTACCGAGTACCTAAAACTATCCCGTATCTATTGTGGATATCGGGCTCATTAATAACTGTCCCTTATCTGTTGGGGATAAAGGGCTCATTTTACATAGTGAGCCTTTGGCTCTTAATCACTTTCTGAGCTCGAAGCTCTTTTCCACTTTTTGAGCTTGAAGCTCTTTTCCACTTTCTAAGCTTTAAGCTCTTTTCGGTGGCTACTCCGGCCACAACAGAAATACATTAGTCATATGTGCTCCATCAGTCACTTTAATTCACTTTACACATTCACTTTCACATGTCGTCAGACCTTGGTCCGGTATTCAACATTTAAGTTGAGAAAACACATTAATTTCTTCAAATTCACATACAAGGAGCACTTCAAATATCACATTCATTCATCATAATCATCAGACCTTTATTGTCCAGATTCAGCATAATCAAATCACATTCATTCAATAATTCAAACATAATATAAAACAAACAATTAATTGAGTGAAACCGTCTAGGTGACTCACTGTATGCTCCAAATTAGCATTAGCTTCCATAATCTAGAAGCATCTGGATGCAGATGTTCTATCCTGTGTATCAACATCATATAATACACAGTTACACACATTATTAATTGCACAATCATATGAACACCCAATCACATATATATATGTATATGTGTTGTGTATAATGCATGCTCAATGACAATCCTGGGTATCATTCCATTATTCTCATCACAAAATCAATCATATTTCCAAACTCAAATAAGTATCATTTATACTTATGATTTATACCTCAATAAGACCATAAAAATTGAAATTCATAACTCATTTCATCAAATTCAGATTTTTCCTATAATAACAACTTTCCAAGTTCTTTTTGACCAGGAAAATGAAGTCATTTGAGGATACTTTCTTCTAGAAAATTGTTCCCCATTGTCTTAAGTTTCTATTTATGCCAAGATTATTCAATTTGGTTTAGTATTATATGAGTTATGTTAACAATACCACAGACTATGTATAATTGAACTTTTGGCTAGTTCATGATCATACCCTCAAATTGTACAACTCATAACTTTCAATTTAGATATCTAAAAATTACAAAATTAATACCAATTGAAAGATAAGAGAATGTAATACAACTTTTGTGAAGATACCTGTGTCTGATTCAGCCTATATCCATTCAGTTTTTATGAAAACATTAATACATAATTTCTGTCTCAGGTAGTACTCCAACCTCAATCAAGACTCAATTTCACACCAAAATTTGAAAGTCTTAAAGACAGAATTAAATTTAGACTTCTGCAAGAAAGTTGTATATTTATGTCTCTACTTTAATTTGAATTAAGAATCACCTCATTTAGACATGTACAGCCCAAGATATCATTTAAAAACCAACATATTTTCAGAAAAAAAAAAATCACCCGCGTATTACCTTCGGGTCGCGATCTCGACTCACCAGTGGCATCGCGATCTTCCACAATCACTCAGCAAAGTCGTGATCACAACCTGCTTCTGGCGGACGCACTCCTCCTTTCTTTTATTATTTTTTAAATCCGAACTTCACTTCCATTTTACACCTAGAAAATGAGGTTTTTAGGCAAAGTCTTCTTCTAAGAAATTTTTTATATATGTCTTAAGATTCTACATAACCTAACTTTATACAATTTGTCTCAGTATTATGAAAGTTATACACAATTTACTCCATGCTGTTTAGAAACAGAGACAAAATCTGAAACTCAACTTCAAGACAAATTTCAACACTCTTAGAGAAAGAATTAAAACTCGATTTCTTTATGAAAATTGTATCCATTCGTATCTAGTTTAATATGGATCAACAATAATCCTAATTGGATAACCATAGGTCAAGATATGTCTAAAATACAGATGCATGTTCTATAGAAACACTACATCTAACACATTTCCAGCACACTTCATCAACAATTTCATCCTAGTTCATCTCTTTTGCTTAGTCTATCATTTCTAACTTATCCACATCATTTCCTCTTTAATTATACCCCAATTACAGTTCAATATCATCTATACATAATTCAAAATCCATGCTTGATCATATACACAACAAACAAAACACAACATATACCCATTCATCATAATGACCTTTCTATCTCAAAAATCATTTCAACAACTTATCAATTATGAACAAATCATATAATCAAAACAAGACATCAACAATCTTTATTCTTCATCCACAACACATATATATAAATTAATGACCAATCCATCAATCTCAAATTACTCATCATACTTTTTCCATTTACACTAACCCATGAAGATAAAAGCATCACTCACTTGATTTAGCTCCAAATCCTTCACACTCTTCAAGATATCTCTTAACCTTAGCTTCCTTCTCTTAGACGTAAATCATCAATAAAATGTTGTAGGGTTAGGTATTTAGTGAAAAAATGGAGGAGAAAACAAATCTTGGAGAAGCAAGGTGAAAGAGCTGGACCAAAAATCAGCATGGTGAGAGTGAGAGTGAGAGTGAGTTTCGTGAGTGAAGAAGAGAAAGGTGAAGAAAAAGAAGAAGTTGGAGAAATGAAGAATATGTCATGAATAAGTAAGTAAAAGGCCATGGAATGGTCTTTAATTGGGTAAAAGAATAGTAAGTGATGAAGGTACTGACACTTGTCACTATCCTATGGTCCCACTTTTGGCCTTTTAATCTACATGTCCATTTGTCTCCAATTTTCAAATCCCAATTTTCAATGACATAAGTCATTAAATCTTAATGTCACATATTAAAATTTCTACTATCATTTGACATTTATTTCTACTGTCAGTCATCAATTGTCTTGTCATTTATCTTTTTTTTTCTTTTAGTCTAAACTTACCAAAATTTTCAAAAAAATTTTTAAAATTCGCCAAAAATTATAAATCAATAAATACACTCTCCAAATCAATTTTCAATAAAAATAAACCACAATTCTCAATAAAATCACATTCCCCATATCAATTATACCCGGAATGTCAATGAATGCATGTACAATCATTTTAACGTGCAAAAGTTAATATTCATATATGTGTGTGTATGACATATTATGCATGAACATGAAATGCATTTTCTAATCTCTCAATAATTTCTCATATTTACTATTCTAGCCTCAACATGGGTAACGAGATGTTACAACTCTCCCCCTCTAAAAGAAATTTTGTCCTCGAAATTCTTACCTGATTGTTCAAACAGGTGGGGGTATTGTCCTCATATTCTCTTCCGTTTCCTATTTAACTTCATCATTCAAATAATTTCTTCCAAAATGACCATAGTCGATAGACTCACTAGGTCTTTCAATCACTTATTTAGTCATTCACTATCTTAACTGGTTTTCTCAATATATCTCAAATTACTCATAATTTCACTTCAAATATCGATAACACATATGTTGGATCGTAGCGATATTTCCTAAACATAACCATGTAATACTGTGTGAATCTGAAACATCTTTCATTGATAATACTAACCCATTAGTCAATGGTCCTATCCTCAATAACTTCATATGTACTAATACAATTCGAGCTTAGTTCATTCTTTTCCCTAATCTGAGTACACCTTTTTCTCAATCCAAGCACACCTTTACAAGGTGATACTCTTGGAGACATGTCATCTTTCGCTTGATAATTCACATCTCTTTAGTGTTAATACACTTAAGTTGTATGTCAATCTTACTATATTCCATATATCCGGTGTTGATCCGCATAACTTATTAATCTTTTTTGAATCACTTAATTTCTAACACAGATCAACTTCACTTATCAGTGACATCTCCAATCAATTCTGGCCTTCAACTATATTAGGCCTTATTCATCCAAATATAAAGGCGGACGACTCCTTCTGTCGTAAAACATCACATATGGTATTCTAATAATATCATTGTGATAATGATTGTTATACTTACAGTGAATTAAAACTATACATTGACCTCATGTTTCTATGAACTCCAAACTATAAGCTTTAAGCATATCTCCAACAGTTAAAACTGTTGGCAACTCATATATGTAGTCACTTACTTCTACATCCTTAGCCGTTAAGTACTATTTTGGTGTATTCCTACTAGGATGTATAGCCTAGGTTGTTCTTAGTGCCTTCTTTAATAATCTCTTTGCTCAATAATCATTATCGGGTACACATACCTCTTGTTTTAATCACGAGTATCATTTTCCAATTCAAACTCGAAATTCATATTCCTTTTCAATTCCTCAATAAGATTTACAATTCTAGATCCTCACTTCGGGCTTTGTCAATCTTTTTATGTGAAACTGATCTTCAATTTCAATGCAGCTAATACTACTTCATTTTGCCCCAATATTCAACTCGACATTCTATTCTCTTTATTGCATTAGGTTTGGTAACCTCAATATCTGAATTTGTGCCATTCCGTTATTGAATTTTATGATCAAGCATAAGATACAACACTATCTTTACCGGATAATACTAATTTGTACCATCATAATCATTCAGTAATTCTATCCATTGTCTCTGTCTTATATTCAATTCTTTCAAACTCAATAAGTGCCTCAAACTTTAATGATCTATACATTTATATATGTCCAAAATGTTTCACTATACATATTATGTCCTCAAGCTCTCAAGCAATCACTATTGCAGCACATTCAAAATCTTGTATTAAATAATCAACTTATGAGACTTGAATTGTCTCAATGGATAAGAAATCACTTTATTATGCTGCATTGAATTGCGTTCAAATCCCTGATGTGAGTTCAAAATCTCCAAATCCACATGATATAATTAACATCGGTCTTATAATTCCTCAAAATTCTCTTTACATTAATCACTCCTACAATTTACACATTTTTCCTCATACATTTTTGTCAAAGGGCTTAGATAAATAAAAACTCCTTGACAATCTCTAGTGGTATCAATATACAGCTAATTCCAGAGAACTCCAGATCTCTTATACATATGCCTTAGAGTTTCTCACTTCATCATTACTTCAATTTTCTTTGGGTCTCCCAATATGCCATGTTCAGATACTATACGACCCAACATTTTATTCGATCAAGCTAAGATTCACTCTTATTGAACTTGGAAAATAATTGTTTCTACCTTCATGATATGTAAGATTTACCTCAAGTATTAAAAAAATTCTCCTCAACTTTATAAATACTTTCATTAAATAATCTATGATCATAGTCACTAATTGATTAATGCAAAATTGGTATGCTTTATTATTAAATGTCGTGTCACTATAGGGGCATTGTTAACTCAAACAAATGTAGCCAAAACTTAACCTGCCTATGATTAGTTCTCATAATTTCTTAAGTGACCAATTCCTCAATGAGGCAGTATCATCCCATGTTATTATCAGTCTTCAAATTGACTTCTTTTCTTGAATGATTTTATCCATTCATTTGATTTCCTCTGATTTCACATTGACTTATTCTAACGTCTATTCATTCATACTAGTTTCTCCACTCATTTCAATTTATTTACAACCTTAACTTCCTGTGTTGGAAGCACATTCATCATATCTAGTTTGTATCTCCTGTACATATTTACAGAGAATATAATGTAGACCTAAGTTCTCGTCACATTAGCAATAATGTCACCTCAAATTTAAGAATCCAATTGCATAGTTGTATACTTTACATCAAACATAATGCATATACTCTCAATAGCATATTCAACATTTTATGATTGTGTCTTTATTAGGACTAGGACTCAAATACTCACTTTTAAATCATTACATATTCATTTATGATTTGTTCCTTCATTAATCATTCTTAATATAAACTATCTGATCTGATTAACCTAATTCAATGAAATTCTTCTTTGAAAGAAGATTTCTTGCTTCTAACATTTATACTGTTCATGCAATCTTTATCAATCAATTGTTTCCATCTTTGCTTATTAGCCATTCTTAGTAACTTAAGAAGATCAATTTCTATCATTTCTTACACAGTCATAAAGTTCTAGTTATCAAAACTCAATGAAGTACTAGACATGATTACTTCCGCAATAAGCTTAGGTGTGTACCATCAAGGTCCTCCCATTTTATCCAGATATTTATTTCCATCATAACACCCATTATCTTTCACTAGTAATACTTTGATCTCAATTGATCCTAGACAATAATTCTCTCTTTATTCCTTCCCAAAAATCTGGGTACCCCAGCCATAATTGTGAAAAAAACCTAATTTAATTTTTTTGTCAGGCCACCATTGTGCCCTACACTTTCTTCCTCGTAATAACACATATAGTGACATCATTAACAATCTCGATCTATCCCCGATAAATCACTATAAGAACTTTCATGTGTTACTCTAATTCATTTTATACTTTAAACTATGGAAACTATGACTAACAATTATTCAATAAGTCATAGATTGGTTCCTATATCATTTCCATACATATAATACATATGTGCTCGATATTCCCATTTGTCATGGTGATCCCATTATCATATATGTATTTACAATAATAATTCACTACCATATTGATTGCGTTCACTCTTCCCATTTGATTCATCATCTTTCTCTTAATCTTTTGCTTACATAAAATCCTATCTTATATGCATTTCTAACTTTCTTCTTATTACACATCATTCATCTCATATAAAGTCATTTATGTCTATTTCATTCCCCTTTTATTCCTTCCCCATTTCTATTTCCATATCACAGACATATTCTTATGCTAAAGCATAACTCTTATCACATTTATCCGACATTCACTTCCAGTCCAAGTTTAACCTCTTAAGGTCATAGAAAATTTTTTTTCTTTCAACTTGGCTTGTACACTTTAAATCTCATCATTTCTATTTATATCTCTATTTTCCACAAACAATCCACGACAATGTATTCACATCTATTTCACATTTGAGGATATACCACTACAGTATAATTTTGATGTCATATTTTATAATACATCACCAATACAAATGCGCTGAATCTCTATTTGTCATATCTAACCATATATTATTTCTCATTTCTAGATATCCACAAATTTTCAATTTATCACATTCTAACAAAACATCATTCTTCTCACTATTTCTATCAGCTCAAACTTTCAATCAAATGTTCATTCCTGTCACTCATACACATATGACTCAAACTAGGGGTCAGTTGCTCCTGCCTACTATTACATGCCTAAAATGTATGTAACTTGACACATATTTCAAAAATTGCCCATGTAAGATGCTAAATCTGGGCCCTGATACCAAAATGTAACACCCTACCCTTGCTAGACTCGTACCTAACATCCTGAGTGATGTCCGAGTGTGTACCCCGCAAGGGTGGCATGCTAGAACAACCAAACAATTAAAACTCGGTACAATTTTTTTAACATAAATCATTCATAAACATTTCCCATTTGGAAAGTTATTATAAACAGAATGTTCAAATACACATTGTATAAAAATCGCGGAATATACAACTTAACAAATTCAATACAGAAATTTCTTTTCTTTTAAAACAATACACACATATTGCAAAAAATCCATAAATAAATCAAGCCCACTTTTATTCATAAACATTTTCAAACACATTGTCACAACCATTACAATATGAAATCATTTACATACACTTCGCAAAATACTTGTGAATACATATTTTAATACGAAAATAAGGAATACTAATGCAGATGCGAACTGATCCCGACCTCTATCTCTTACTTGGGTGCAGTGGCTATATTCCTATTAGACTAACGGGGTAACTCTTCTAAGCCTAAAAAAAATATTGCAAATTTTGGGCGAGTTTTGTGAACTCAATGAGTGACCATCCTTGATGGCTCACTCAATCACGTAACATATATAGTTCACACAGTTTCATATAATTTACATCACTTTATTTAACATATAGAATCACATTCAGGGCAGTCAAATTAATCATTCCAATCATTTAAAATACACATATCACTTATAATGCAATGCGCATGAGACTCACTTTCATTTATTGCTTTGTTGTGACCGAGTGCCTATAACTGTCCTATATCTATTATGGATACCGGGCTCATTGATAACTATCCCGTATCCGTTGGAGATACTGGGCTTATTTTACATAGTGAGCCTTTGGCTCTTATACACTTTTTGAGCTGTAAGGTCTTTTTCACAATCTGAGCTTTAAGCTTTTTTTCACATTCTGAGCTTTAAGCTCTTTTGCGGTGGCTATTTCGGTCATAACTTCCTTTATGTTTCATGTATTCATGTAATGGAATGCATCACATTCACATAATTTCAGTCTATCACATGCCTTCGGATTCACATTCAATTTCATTTTGAGAAACACTTTTTCAATCATATGCATATTTACATGTTTCTTCGGAACTAGGTCTGACATTTAACAATCAAATTAGATATCACATATTTCATCAAATTCACATACAAGGAGCACTTCAATATTCTCACATTTATAAAAATCCTTGGACATTCAATGCCTAGAAATCAGAACAATCACATTCACATTGCAAAATCATTCAATACATAATATAAACAGAACAATCAGTAAGTAAGACCATCTAGGTCAACTCACAGTATGCTCCAGATTAGCATTTGCTTCCAAGATCTGGAAATTTCTGGATGTAGAAATTTTATCCTGTACATCAATATTATGCAATACACACGTTGCACACATATTAATAATTACACAATCTTAAGTATTCACTTATGCACAAATGTGTATATGGGTAATGTACAATGCATGCTCAGTGACAATCCTGGGTATCTTTCCATTATTCTCATCACATAATCATACATATTTCCAAACTCACATAAGTATCATTTATACTTATGGTTTATACCTTAATAAAACCATAAAAATCAAAATTCATAACTCATTTCTTCAATTCAGATTTTTCCTAAGACACACTTTCGGTTCAACCTTCCATGATCAATCTAATAATGAAAATGAAGTAATTACATGGTACTTTCTTCTATAAAAGTGTTCTTATATCTCTTAAGTTTCCAATGACCCAAGATCATTCAATTTGGTTCAGTATCCTATGAGTTATGCTCACAATAACATAGACTGTGTATAATTAAACTTTTGGTTAGTTCATGATCATACCCTCAAATTGTACAACTCATAACTTTCAACTTAGTTATGTAAAAACTACAAAATTAATAACAATTGAAAGATAAGAGAATGAAATACAACTTTTTTGAAGATACATTTGTCTGATTCAGCCTATATCCATTCATTTTTTATGAAAACATCAAGACAAAATTTCTATCTCGGGTAGTACTACAACCTCAATCAAGACTCAATTTCTCACCAGATTTTTAAAGTCTTAAAAATAGAATTAAATTTATATTTCTTCAGTAAACTTGTATAATTATGTCTCTAGTTTAATTTGAATAAAAAATCACCTCATTTGGAATTATATATCTCAAGATATCATCAAAATACCAACACATGTTCAAAAAGCATCACCCGCATAAAACCTTCTGGTCGTCACGATCGCGATTTAACAGGCAATGTCGCGATGCGACTGCCATAACTCACCAGCAGTGTCGAGTCGCTATTACGACATTCCACATTCACCTAGTAGAGTCTTGATCGCAACGCGTCGTGATTGCGACCTATTTCTGGGCCGACGCACTCCTTTTATGTCCTATGGCCAGCTATACAAAATCAACCTTGAAAAGACCCCCATTGTGCCACTGCCATAGGTACCAGCAGGAAACCCCATATATTCATGCCCACTCACGCAGTGGCCCTTGATAAACTTTATTTAGATTAGAAACCAACCATCGCACCTGATCCTGTTCGAAAAAACATTCATTAATCATATTAGAGTGAAAGCCCATCTGGAAGGCTTTCAATCTGTGACAATCCCGAAGTACATGCAAGGTTGTCTCTTCAAGTCCAAAGAAGGAGCATCTATTGTTTGTGGATAAATGACAAGCAACGCACTGTTGGTTGGTAAATGGCTTCTTGTTAGCAAGCATCTAGAGAAACGAATGAATGCGCTGGGGTCCTGGCCATTTCCATATCAAATTTCAGAACCTATGGTCAGTCTCCGACACATATTCTTCAATTAACTCATAAGCGGATGCTACCGTGAATCCACCATGTTTGCTTGGACCCCAAAGTGGTTTGTCCTCTCCCAGGCCATCATGCGGAGGTCTAATGGCCGCAATAGCTAGGCACAGTGTAGAAGGAAGATAATTTTGGAACAGGTGCCATTTCCAGCTCCCCTGCGCATCAACATAGTCATGAACTTTCATAGAGAGCATATGGTCAGGGGGTTGAGATAACGTCGCAAGTGAGAGCAGTCCCCAATCCCCCACCCAAGGGTCCAACAAGAAGTGAACACGACAACCATTGCCTAGTTCCCATTTAAGCCCTTGTCGGACGTATTGCCACGTAGCGAATATCCCCTCGATATACCCAAAGCACCTTTCCTTTCTCGCTCGTATAGGGGTGGTTAGCATCAAAACAATATTTAGCCCGAAGTATTTGTACCCATAGAGTCGAGGGCTTAGTAAGCAACTCCCATCCCAGCCAAGTAAGTAAAGCGTCATTGTAGGAGCGAATTCTTTTAATCCCAAGGCCCCCTACTTTTTTCGGACGACATAATGTGTCCCAATTAACTAAATGCAATTTTCGTAGGCCATCCTGAGAGCCCCAAATAAAATTCCTCATTAGTAATTCCAAATCATTGCATAATTTCCTAGGCAGTCACACTGTTTGCATCGTATAGAGGGTAGGGAGCAGAGCACTGATTGAGTTAAAGTGACCTTCCTGCAAGAGACAACACTCGCGCACTCCAACCTGCAAGCTTCTGTTGGGCTTTGTCTAGTATGTACTGATAGGTCCACCTTGATAGGCATTCGTGAACTAAAGGAACACATAGATATTTGCCCAGATTATGAGTGCATTGCATCTGCATCGCCTGACTGATCCTTCACGTTGTATCCCTAGTAACATTCTTTAAGAAGAATATGTGGGTTTTATCAGTGCTCACTTTCTGGCCTGAAGCTGTGCAAAAAGTCTCCAAGACCCTCAGACCACCTACGCTTGGGAGTCCGTTGCCTCAGCATAGAGAACGAGATCATCTGCAAAGAAAAGATGGGATATAGAGGGCCCATGAGTACTCAACTTAACCGATTTCCAACACCCTTGAATCACCTCATAGGTAATAAGATGCCCCAATTGTTCCATACACAGGACGAAGAGATAAGGTGAGATCAGATCTCCCTGTTGAATACCCCGTGAGGGTATAAATGAATTAGTTAGCTATCCGTTCCATGTGACTTGCATTGGAACCCTCGTCACACACTTTATAATGAATCGCAAGAACGACTCTGGTAATCCAATGCCCTTGAGAGTGTCTTGAATAACATCCTAGCGCAGTCTATTATAGGCTTTTTCCAAATCCACCTTTATAGAAAAATACCTGGTCTTACCTTGCTTCCGGCACATCGAGTGGAGCATCTCTTGAGCAATAATAATATTATCAGTTATATGCCTTCTAAGGATAAAACTGCACTGGGTAGTCTCCACGAGCTGAGCGAGGTACGACTTCAAACGATTCACAAGGAATTTCGAGAGGGTCTTGTAAATCACTGAACACAGACTGATAGGCCGAAACTGGGTAATATAATTCAGAGAGGGGACTTTAGGAATTAAAACCAAGATTGTTTGATTTAACTTCCGCTCCCATTATTCGTGATGGAAAATACGTTGAATAAGATCCACCACTATTGGCCCCACTGTTTCCCATTGGTTCTGAAAGAATAAGGCATTGAAACCATCAAACCCTGGAGCTTTATTAGGGTTCATATCAGAAATAGTGGCGTGGGTTTCTAATGCATGGGCGGGTTTGGCAATATCGTTTAAATTTTCCTTAGATAAATGAGGAAAGTCCCCTGTAATGGGAAACTAAGCAGCATCAGTACTCGCCTCAGTAGTATACAACTTAACAAAATAATCCTGGGCCAAAGTACCCAGCTGTACTGGATCAGAGATCTCAATGCCACGATTATCAAATAAGCCCTCGATTTTTAGTTTTTTCCTTTCGAACATCGTGACAGTGTGATAATATTTGGCATTCCATTCGCCCTATGATAACCAGTCGCACCTGGCTTGCTGGCACCAATAGAGCTCCTCCTCACATAGCACCTACAATAAATCTCCACTAAACTTATCCTCTAGTGCCATGAGCGAGTCAAAATTTTCAGTGCCCATAGCCCTCTGTATACCTTCCAACCGAGTGAACAAACTTTTTTTTGATGCAAAATGTTACCAAAACTGAGCTTATTCCAGCGTGTGAGTTGTCCCGAAAACATGGATAAAGAGGTACTAAATGTCGCAACTTCAGAAAGCTAATTCGCTGCGACCACCTCAGGAAAGTCTGCATGCGCTAGCCACGAAGATTGGAACTGAAATGGTTTTAGTCCTGTATCACTTAGTTATGAGATGGGAAGGGTAACCAGCAAAGGTCGATGATCAGAGCCAAGGAACAGTAAGTGATGAATAACCATACGAGGGAACTGTGCTAGCCATGACGAGGACCCCAGCACTCGATCAAACCGAGCCTGGACTACTCCTCAGCACTAGGTAAATCTCGACCCAATATAGCCCAGATCATGAAGCCCACAATCATGCACCCATTCCTTAAATAAATTGTTAGCAACAAAAACTGAAGTAGAGCCTCCCCTTTTATCCATACTTTCCAATTCAGCGTTGAAGTCCCCTCCCACAATCCAAGGGTGGGAAATTAAGACAGCTACCCTTCTCAGATGTTGCCAAAGAAATTTCTCCGTGGATGCCTGGGGACTAGCATTCACAACAGTGAATTCAAAAAAGTGAAAGCCAGACTTGATTATGGTGTGGATGAATTGGCAATGAGCAGCCACTACTGCAACTTCTGTATTTTCATCCATAGCATCCATATCCCACCCTTAAAGCCTTTTGCTTCTACACGAAATTAAAAATCAAAACCCAGCTGATAGGCTATTTTGTTAACGCATTGGCCACTAATGCGTGTTTCCATTAACACCAATATCCCTAGCTGATATTTGCGTACATACGTGTGCAAAATAGTGTGAAACCATAGTCCCCCAACTCCTCGACAATTCCATATAAATATAGTCATAAGAAAAGATAAGCAAAAGACAACAACAAACACTAACTCCGAGTGAGGTCATCTACTTCCTCAGCAACGTTACAGTAGGAATTATCGGTAGTCTGCATCATCACCACATTGCCATCCCCTTGGTCATTCGAGACATTTCCCATACTGGTATCACCATTCATCAGGTCAGGCGGTTTTGTGGGAGGGAGAGGTTGGTCTGTCATAGTGGTATTACGATGGCCACTGATGTCTTCAACTTCGTCCATTAGCTAATCGGTCTCCCCTTTGCTTAACCTCCTCGACACTCCTTCGGGTTTTGCACAGACCATTTCGTTATGTGATGTTATAAACAATGCTATGTAGTTATTTGTTGCGGTGCGCTGAAGTTGGAGACTTGGGAAGGGCTCCAAGGGTGTCTCCTCGTGTGGACTAGTATTGGTGAGTTCTCCATGGCCCTTAGTCTTTTGGGCCACGGATTTACCCTTGTGATGACTGCGGGCTGATCTTTTGGGTTCAGAGGAGGTCGACGCTAGCCCAAAAGACTATTTTGTTGCTGCCTTAACTACTCTTGACAAAGTACTATGCCGACCTACTCCTAACTGACTACTCTCGAATGATGAGAGGGACGTCTATTCATTAAGGACCTCCAAACGGTCTGATTCGGACAACAGAGCATACCTTGAGCCCCCCAGCTGATTGACGTGTCTGTGGTTATGTATGACTGGCAGGGATTGTTGCTACGGGTGTAACACCCCATTACCCTAGGGTACGCACCGGGACGCCCGTAGGTCATTCCGATACGAACCCTAAGATAAGGGAGC